>VZUA01002707.1:46920-69321 GCA_013401035.1 Horornis vulcanius | reverse complement strand
AAAACAAACTCCGAGTAAGCTGAATATATTTCTGGAGAGAAAAACCACCTGGTTCACTCAATTATAAAAAGCTCCCTCTCATTTAGCTATATGGAAGTGACAGCTGGATCCTCCCTACGCCTCTAGCTTCATTTTAAGGCACTGCTGCTTGTTCCAAAGCATGCAGGACAAGAAGAAGAAGGAATTCTGTGTATGTATTACTGGTGCAGATAAGATTTACATCTGACATCCCAGAATAATGACATCTACACTGGCAACTAAGATATTCTTTTTTCAGAACTGAGCAACTTTTAAAATCCCCTTTTAAGCTTTGCAGCCACAGAAGACTGTTAATAATTGATTATAATTGATTTTAACCTTGTCCTAACCTGGGCAAAATGGCAAAGCCAATCATCTTTGTCCAGATGGGATATGAGAAAAGAGCCCCCAACACACTGCTTTAAAAGCTCCAGACATGAGCAGAAGATAAAATATTTAGTCTGCAGAAGCCTTGACCTCCAAATTCCAGCCAGTTTTGAACTTGAATTGATTTCCGACAAGGCATCTGGGAGATGATTACAACAAAATGCACTAAAGCTGGGCAGCCTTTATTTTAACATCCCAGCAGCTTAACCTGTTAATAGCAGCAATTGTTTTAGATACAATACCAATTTCAGTAACAGACACCGGGAACGGGCCATGGGATACAGTGGTGTTAGAGCACAGCCACTCGCATTCCTCTTGTTTGTGTTTCCACCACAAACCCCATGTTTCTGGGCTTTAAAACTCAGCTGAGGAAACTCCAGCCAGGGCTGAGAGGCTGGAGATGGCTGAAATGCTGGCTGAGGCCAAGGGGGTTTTCCCTGAGTAAGGATAAGCACAATCAGAACTTGGGCATCAATGAATTTATTATCAACTAAGAGATGAAAATACCAGAGCTATGTATTTCCTGGAGATTTCACCCAAAGAATGAAAAACCCTTTGCAGTAAAATCATAGAATGCTTTGGGTGGCAGGGACCTCAAATCCCATCTTATCACACCCCTTGCCATAGAACACCTTCCACTGTCCCAGGTTGTTCCAAGCCCCTCCAACCTGGCCTTGGATGCTTCCAGGGATGAGGCAGCCACAGCTTCTCTGGGCACTCTGTGCCAGCGTCTCACCAGCCTCACATGGAAAAATCTCTTCCCAATATCCATCTAAACCTACTCTCAGTTTGAAACCATTGCCCCTTGTCCTGTAACCATGTGTCCAACAAGGATATTCCCAGAGGCATTTCCACTACTGAGCAGCCCCAAAGTTAGTCCAAGACTTTGAAAGAAAAAGCCATGTTTGTGGATTACTTATGGATAGAGATTTCCTGACCTTATTCATTGAAGCAAGTCAATGGAATTAGTTTGATGAATGAATTAAATAGGATAGGGCCTTAAGTTGCCAACACAAAAATCACACTTGTATCTAAATAAAAAGACCCAGCATCACATAATTTCTCTCATGTTTTCACTAATTGCCCTTGCATCACTAGTATTTCCTACTGTAAATATTTTATGTTCTAATATACTTATTTATCCCAAACTTAAAGCAAATTCTGAAGCAAAGAATACAATTTACAGACTACATTTTTGGATACTGTAAAGAAAGGTATATGAACTGCCCATGGAACAGAAAGTAGAGATATTTATAAACTTTAAAAAATGAAATTAAATTGGCAGAAAGAGTAGGCAGATAGAATGGGTTGGACGTACACTTGTTTCTTCCCACTCCATTTGCCTGGGATCAGCTCATGTAGTTTTCTTTAGTACTTTACTATTTAGATTTTATATTAATAGGAAAAAATAGGGGGAAAACCCCCCACTTTTGCTGTTTTTTTACTGATGTTGCTATTTGAAGAATTTGCCAGGTAAATGTCAGAAACATCAGTGCTGGCCATATCCCGTGGGAGTCTGGAAACAGACTAAACTTTACTATTATATTATAAACACTACCTAATCCAACCACAATTAATAAAGTGGTGGCTCAAACTGTTTGAGTGGGTGGATTTTTTTGCAATAGTAATCACTATTGAAATATTCCTTATTTTAATATGCAGATGTTTCTTTAAGCATGGATTTTAAACTCAGTTCTGGTATTCCATGCAGTGCCTGCATTCCTGGGCATGTTTTTTGACTTCACCCCTTTCCCATTAGGGTTGGAGGATAAACAAGTGTGTAAATGCAAAACAATCCTGCATTTATGACTCAAACAATATTGAGATTTTCACAAGTAACCCTAAGACAATTACAGCTGTTGGTACCATATTTTCACCATGGAAACTTTTGTTTTCGTTAACAATTGAAATTACAATCAGATGTGCTCATCCCTTGTTGAAGTAATGAACAATGGTACATCTGAGAGAGGGACTCAAAGTGCATCATTTATCTTATCCCATTTTCAATTAGGCTGAGCGCAGTGTAAGATGGTTCCAAACTACACCACAGTAACAGGGCAAGGAAATTTATTACCACTCCAGTGCTAATCTTAGCAGATGGTAAAAAAATATTTTTAGCATGAAATATGCTAAAGCAATAAATCTAAACAAGGTAGATGTTATCAACTAATATCTCCCCAGTGTGAGGTAAAACTCCTGCATGACAACTCAGCATTCCTATAAACTCGGGGTGAATGCTGGAAGATATAAGTCTCTCTATAGGATGAAAAATAACGGAAATTAGTTGAAAAAGCATTCCACGTGCAGTTTAATACAGCATAGCTAGTGGAGGAAAGAGAGGGGCAGGATTTTGCTTAGCAAGATTTTTTTCCCTTAGACAACTCATTTTTTTCTTACAGGAAATTTTTCGTTGACTCTGGGAAAGATATAAATCCAGTAATTCTCTCCTGCTTTGAAAAAATACCCTCACTACCTAGTCTTTGAACAGAATACAAAAAACCAAATATTAGAATAATCTTAAGAAAGAAATATGCAAAACTTGGGGCACAGGGACACAAAGAGAACCCTTCTCTTGCCAGTCTATAAGCGTAACAAAAAATATAATAACAAGCCAGGTTAAAACAGAAAATTATTTCCATTGTTCTCAACACACATTACAAAACACGTGAAATTCAGAACTTAGACTCCTGTACCCATGCAACGGTGAAGATACTGAAAATACAGGGAGTAAAAAATGCTCAGAAAACTTTGGAGACTTCTTATTTATTGTATTATAATCAAAAGAGCTCATTAAGTTATAACAAAATTAAAACTAGCAAGAATTTTCCACAGGTAATGATGCCATTACCATTTTAAAACTCCTGCTGCTGATGATGTATGTGATGGATCATGAAAATAAATGACAGGTTCCAAATTATAAATAAATAGAAAATTTGGTCCTTTTTGAGGACAAGAAATGAGGATTTAGGCCAAAGCTTTTACCTGAAATGGCAAATAGTGGCATCAACTTTCTGTTTCAAAAGGGGAAAACAAAAATAAAGACTGAAGACAAATTAAACAACTTGTTTAATATATTTGAATGAGCATTTCAATTTTCTTAAAAGTGTTAACTTGCCAAGAAAATGAGATGGGTTCATGTCAGAAGATGGGTAGTGTGAATTTTGGATAGAGAATGGGTACCACTAGAGAAATAAAGGAAGTGTACATAGCTCAAAAAATACAAAATTTTGTTCCCCTTAGGAATCCTGCAAATTTTATTTTTTTTTTCTTTATTCCACCTTTTCCAAGCATCAGGTACAAAGTATTTAGAATTAAAATAACTGCTCATGAACCACCAGGCAGGACATGCGTGACTCCCAAGAACCTCATCAGACTGAGCTCTCAGGGTAACAAAGTGGAACTGATGACCAGCTCAGTGGCCACAATTAGACCAAAGAACAACATGAATGCAAGAACCTCACATATTGAAAAAAGGATAAAATGTACATATTGCAGGCTAGAGAATTACCCAGAACTATTCCACGCCCAAACCTTTCCAAGGGAAGACTGTCCAAACTGAAATTAATTTAATATATTACCCAAAACACTGCTGTAATCTTCATTCTCAAATCACTTGGATGTGTGGCTCTATTTTTTTCTTCTGAATTATATCAGAGCAGAAGTAAAAATGAGGAGTGTGTATTTGTCCCAACAAAAACTAAAAAGCTCCGTTCTATAGTTTTTACTCAATAGTGAGACTGTCAAAAGGAGACCTACTTGAATGAAGGCTACAAGAGCAAGCCCACAGAATTTAAATAACTTCCTTATCTATTAAAATATAAAAACTTATAATAAAAGTGTGGCTATAAAAATCATGGAATTAATCTATATTGTGTCTTTACAGTTTTGCTTCAATAATAGAAGTAAAATAGATTAAGGTTTTAAAAGCAGTAATTTTGTTTCTCCAAGATTTGGCTCTTGCATTTTTATGCCTCGATTAAGAATTTCCTTAATTTGCTCCTGGGTTCAGGTGTGCCCCAGCCTCACAGGCTGACCACACAAAGACTGAATTAATTCAAAGGCTTTTTAATAAGCCTCAGAAAGTTTTTAGAAACCTTCTAGATTAACCATGAGCCCACAAAGTGGAGATGAGGATTCAGACTCTGCCAGTACCTGAGGCTGAGCTGGCATATGCTGGAGGGGGCTCCTTGTGTGCCAGGCAGGCATGGGAGAACATCTTTTCAAACTCAGAAATGCTCGCATCAAGAGTCTCCGTGGTGCCAACATCAAGTCCAGAAGTTCGACTTGTGCAGAATTGAGATTTTAATGCAGCAGGCCCAGGAGAATCCTCCCAGGAGTCTTCAAGTGGGGGAAAAGAAGAAGGGAAAGATTATGCATAGTAAGAGAGCAGAGGAAAATCACAGACCTAATTTAGGCTGGGGTTACCTTTGCATCAGAAAACTTGAGGAAGGTATACTGGGAGTGAGTGATGGATGATATGTGAGGATGAAGCAGCTCCGGGAGCCGGAGCCATGGGGGGAAGGATCAGCCTGTGCTGTGAGGAAACCATTGGCCCAAGCCATGAGGGGAAGGACTCACCCAAGCTGAGAGGGGAAGGATGAGCCTGAACCATGAGAGAACCATCAGCCTGAGCCGTGAGGGAACCATAGGCCTGAGCCATGAGGGAACCATTGGCCCAAGCCATGAGGGAGCCATCGTCCTGAGCCATGAGGGAGCCATTGGCCCAAGCCAACTCTGTGGGCAGCAGCTGCTCCATGCTGACAGCAGGGCCTCTGCCACAGCAATCCCCGCCAGAAGGGCTTTGTTTGTACCCCACACAAACTGTTTCAAGGATAGAGTCTGCACTCAGAGCCACACAGATGTCCCTGGGATGTAACACCATTGCCACATGTGTGTCAGCTCCAACCTCTGGGCTTTGGAACACACTCGCCTGAGGAGATGAACCTGTTCTGGGGATGTGGACTCGGCAGATTCTGGACACAAAAACCAGCAAGTAAAGTAACAGCAAAACCAAACAGCTTAGGAAAGCAAAGCAAGGCAGCTCTATATAATTCCTGGAAAGGATTTATAACCTATATAAACATGGATCATAAAGCCATTGGCAAACAGATACAAGTTATTTCTAAAAGCTCCTTAGTTTAGATGTCAGAACTTAGAATTTTGAATGAACTGACCCACTCCTCAGGACACCTAATTCTGTGCCTTGGGAATGTACTGGCTGTTCTTAGCAGAGACTTGATTTTTGATCCTTCTCAGTGCTTGGATTCAGGACAGGTTCTCAAGTAGTCTTATGAATGCACTTTGAACTAAATGTTCAAATGAAAGAATTTCATAAAAAAAGAAGCTTACAGCATCTGGCCACTCTGCTTCCCTTCAGCACAGTGCTGAAGGACTTAAAGGCAGATATATACTGAGGGGTCAGCACCCAAAGTGTAATATGCATGGCAGGGAAGCTTTCCATCACTTGTCACATGGAGTCAAGTTGCTATAAATCTTGGGAACAAGATGGCTTTTTCTTCCCTATGTTTTTTATGAGAAACAGGTTGCTGATAATAACTGGTCTGACACTCCAACCTTATTCCTAGTGAATGTTGCCTTACTATGTTGCTGTGCATCCTCTGAGTGGAGGTTTTCCGCTCTCAGAGGAAAATCTGGAGGACAGATCTGAGGCTCATTGTGCTTTTCTGCTGAGATGCAGGGATCTCACATTGCTGTCAGCAGTGTTAGTACAGAGCCAGCCAGACCTGCCACAGCGTGAGGGCTGGGATCCTAAATTCTCCACAAGGTGCTCAGCTTCTGGGCAGCTCCAGATGTTGCTTTTGGCATTCCTTGTATACTTTTTCCTACTGAAGAAGTTCCTACAACACAAACCTGCTAAGGCACAATCCCAGATTTCTGTGGTCACTTTAGAGGCAATCAAACCAATACTGACATTTCACAGGGTGTCAGTTCATCGGATCATTTTGTTCTCTTCCAGAGAAAGGCCTCCCAGCTCTAAACCCAGCCAGCAGGAGAAGATCAGGAGTTCAGATACATGCCTGCTTGTTAGGGTGTATCCCTGTTATCCAGAGGCATAATTCCCATTCAACTGAATCAACAGATATCCTATATGAGAAGTAGATAAGAGATGAGTAGCTAGAATAAGACAAGAGATAAGTAGATAAATGGCCTTGGTAATAGAGATTCATCCTGCAGTGCAAAACAGTGCAAAGTTTTACTCAGTGAGAATACCTGTGTTTTGTGTTTCTGTAAGTTTGGAGAGTTCAAAACATCAACGACAGAGAAAAAGCAAATAACAAGAAAACACAAGTATGGTTGTTCTAATGAAAATTTGAGAAACATTTCACCTGTTTCAGAGTAGAAAAGGGAAACCATGTTATCACTATTATTTCTCTTATTTGAGCAATCTATTCATTCTAATAAAGAACCAGGAGAAAAAAAAAACCCCACTGATCTTTATTTATTGACTTCCCAGTGAGCACAGTTAAAGTTGACACAAATCAATCACAGTAAAGTTAAAGGGATAATACATCATAATATGACCCAAGATTGTATTGCAAGTTTAATTACTGAAACTCGAAGTTTAACATACATAGAAGAGAAATGCCCAGTTAATTGTATTCACATGCACACTGTAAAAGGAGAGGGAAATTCTTGGTGCTTATAACATTTTAAAATGTTTTCTCAGCCAAAGAAAGTAGAAAATACAGAAATGTGAGGGGAAATAGGTCTCTTTCTGAGGGAATAAATGGCTCTTTGATTTCCTTTTCTCTTCACTTGTTGCCATTAATTTAAAACTTTCCAGGCACTCTGCAGGCAGTAAAATGGGCCAAAATATTCCTTGCTGTCAAAAGTAAATCTGGTTACAGTTTTGCTTTAAAGATGGTTGGCAAATGGCAAGTGAACATGCCAATAGAGAGCACTGCTGCCTTATGCTCCTTAAACATGGAAAACAAGAACAAGAAATCTTTGGAGATAAGGAAGAGCAACATTAAAATCACAATTAGGAAGACAAATCCAGCAGATTTCCATGGGTTGTGGCCCTGGGAACAGGCTGATTGCCGTGGGATGTAGTGGAGGTTTGTAAAACTATGAGTGGCATTGAGGCAGCATCAAAGCACAAAGAAAACTGCTGCTTCTTTGCTTTTTAGAAGGATCCAGGAGACAGCAAATGAAATAGAAGCATTTCATTCAGAACAAGGACATGTTTGGGAAAGGTGAAGGGAAATGATGTGAAGTTTCTTTTCAGCATCATCTCCCCAGCTGCCTGGTGGTGGTGACACCCTCCAGGGCACCCAATATCAACCCTCTCTGAAGGATTGAGCTGACTCAAACACTGGAATAGAAATAAAAATAAAGGCAACCTTGCCTAAACCTCAAAATGGAAAACATAAAATTATATTAATTGGTTAATGTCATCAAAAACTAATTATCATAGCTATAATTTTCCTACCAGCCCTTTTTTCTCCCTACTGATAAATAATAATTATCTATTGGCTACAGTAATGTGATAGTCACAAAAGCACAATCTGGTGAGATTTAATTGTAATTCCTACAAGGAAAAGTTTCTCCTTTTAGAGAATCCAGTGGGACTTGCAGTGTTGGGATCAAGCTCTGCAAAGGCATCTTGGGGTAAGCACAGTACTGGTAGTTCTGATGTATTGCTAAGGACACAAGTGAGACCAGGGGTGTGGGCAGAGATTCCTCCATCAAGGAACACTGGAAAAACACAGAGTAGGAAATGTAACTCTCATTCCCAGTGCCCTACCTTTGGAAATACCACAGTGAGAGATTGGGGTGTCTGTGGTTTTCCCATTGCTCAAAAACCACCATTGCCTATGATAAACAGACACTTCAGCTTTTCACCACAATGCAAATGGTCCTTTAAAATGTAAACAGCACTTAGAATGGGCGCAAACTTCAGCAGCCAGAGGGGACATTAAAGAAATTCCTGGCAAGAGCAAGTGCTGAGTCATATAAAACTGACAAAATAATATGGGCAGTTATCACCCAAATGCATTATTTATCACTGAAACCCATTGACGCCTGTGCTTACACAGGAACCCTCCTGTGATATTGAAGGCCAAAGTGTCTTCTCTCCCTAACAACAGTGTTGTATCTTTGGCAACTCGAGCAGGGGTTCGGAAAATCAATAGCACTTCATGAGCAAGGTCTCAGGCTTCTTCTTTTACGAGGATTCTGTCAATGCAAGTGGCCATTACTGTACTTTAAAGGCACGATATAAAATTGCCTCAACAAGATATAAGACACACTGTTGGAAAGAACCTGGGGAGAGTATTTTAGTCAAAGTTAAATAGTTTCATCACGTAATTACTTCTATTGGCACATCTACAGCTGGAGACACTGGAGCAGGGTAGGGGCTTTCTGGGATGGGGTGGGGAAATTGGGAGGGAGGGTTTTCGATTGGGCTCGGGCTCAGCTAAACAAGGTCAAGCTGCTAAAATGGAGCCACAGCCGAGCACTAAGACTATTGACAGCAACACAGCTACAACAAAGTTGCTGTCTTTTTGTTTTCATCTTTTTCTTTTTGGAAGTTAAGTGGTCTGAAAGTAGTTTTAGTTTTATAGCTGAAAAATATGTCATCCTGATTTGCAGACTGGTAATTCATTTTCTAAGGACTGTTTAGAATTTATTCAGGGGGAAAAAGGAAGCTGTGCTGGTTCCTATAACTGATTCACATTATATGACAAAATTTAACTTTTGTGTTTTATGGGATTTTATGAATTCCACTAAAACCATTAGCTGGTTGTCTCTTTGTGATTAAATTTAACCACTTATGCAATACTTTAAACTGATGACAGTCTTGCCTGTATTTATGTTTTCTTTTGTTTAAAATGCCCATCATTGCAGAGAAGAGAAAAAGACACTTCCAGTGATTCTCTGGGAATGAGCGATAGCCAGAATGAGCACTGAAAAATAAAATCACCAACAACCAGAAGGGTTAAAACACTTCCTGCATGGAAAGGGCCGCCCACAGCAGAGATATTTTCCTGAAAAGACTTTTTGAGTGCTAAATACATTAATTCCATGACTGAGTGTCTCTCCCAGGGTTTTCTACCTGGGTTCTTTTTTAAGAGTGCTCCCTTCAGTCAAAACCTGGCAGGTTTGGGTTAGAGTTCAGAGCAGGACACTGCCATCTCATAGGGCAGGTGATCCAAGACTTGTTTCGCCTTTTGAAACCATCTCAGAAGGCTTCGCAGCATCTGCCCACACAGCCTCATTTTATTCCCCGAAACATATCAGAGCTGTCCTCGGGGTCAGGCTATAAAAGCGCTGCTTCAGTGGCTTGGAGCACATAATTCCATGGTGTTTTACCCCGGAACACCAGCTCAGCCATGCTGGGAACCACCCAGGGTCAGGTGTTACGTGGCATGGCCATGAACGTGCAGCAGCACAAACCCCTCGATCGCGGGGGACATCAGTCACTTTGCACCACTTGGTGTGGGAAGTGCAGAGTAGTCCTTGATCCTGGCTGAACCGCAAGGATTGATGTGCTGTACCCACAGGACAAACCCTCTGCTTGTGTGTACATGGATAATGCATACCTGCTATGTAGGGATGAGCTTCCCAAATTAAATTGAATTTTTGAAGCTACTTTGATACCTGCACTTGTCCTCTAATCTGGTTCACTTGGGTTTTTTCCCAGCTTCACACAAATGAACTGCTTCAAACAGTTCCTTGTTTTTTTTCATTCCATAATTAGCCAGTGTAGGGTTTAAGACAAGAAATATTTAGTCCTGGAACAATGACAGAAGTAAAAATGAATACTGTATCACCCAGCAAAGCCAGACACAGGGTTTCTGACCTCCATAAAAACCCTTTCCCTCTATTTCCAGGGAGACACTCTCATATATATATCTCTGAACACTATGTCAAGGCCTCCTAGAAATTTTTCTAATACATTCATTTATAAGTTCTGCATCTCTTTCTCCAAGGTGAGCCAGTGCCTTTGGACTAAGGAGTTAAAAGGTCAGGAATATGATAAACACTATCGATAACACCCTCAAAATGGTAACTGCTTAAGTGGGATATATTTAACAAATCATTGCATTTCTTCCAGAGGCTGTGATTTTCCAAACTTTACACTCACAAGGCTCTCAGAACAACCATAGAGCCCTGCACCTGAGGGACAGCAATAGCCACAATTACAGGGAGCTGAGGCTTTCCTAACCAGAATCCATATTAAATATCATATCACAAATTGCATGAGATGATGTATTCCTGGAGCTACCAATTTATAAAATAGCAAGTTCTATTTATTTGATTTTCACATTTTCTTGGAGGCTTCCAAAATACTTTTTCTTAAAAGGCATTTATTGAAACATTTCTGTTTTCACAACCCAGTTAAATCTATGTCTACAAGGCCTCTGGATTTCTAGTCCTTGATTTCTCTCAGACTATCCCCTCCATCTAAAGGCATTTCACTTGCTAGTATGAATCAAGATTATCAGCATGTGACCTCTGTGTTGTTGTACACCCACAGGGAAGGAGGAAAATGCAAAGAAAATGCTCATTAGCATAACAAAATGTAATATATCCCAGCTATGTGCAAGGATCACCTAACAGTACATCACAGAGTGGATTGGCTCATAAGAAAATAATAAAAAAATTAAAATTCTGACTATTTATTCCACTTCTCATTCATTTCAGGTGTTATTTAACTGTGTGCTTTGTACCCTGACTCTTCACTTAACAACCTCTTAAACTTTTGAATCCTTGAGTGGGAATTTGACATCACACCTGAACATCTAAGTGCTGTTTTCCAGGCACTACAAGAGCACAACATGTTAAATAACCAGCCATTAATGTCAAAAAATCAAGCTTTACCATACATTTTTGGCATTAATTTTATAAGTACCATAAAACAAGCTTTTTACTGGGTAGTTTTGGTATATAATTTCTTCCACAAGAAGAACAGTTTCTGTATAGTTTACACATGTGGCAGGGTAAGGAAGCATAAAAACAACATCACTGTAAAATTCATACTAAATGATGGAAATAATAACTGGAATAAGTGTAATTTGAGTAGCAGCCTGAAACAACAGGCAGAGAGTTGAGCAGTGCTAAAGCAGACAATCAGACAAAGGCAAATGGTTGAACCTGAGACCTGAGCAGGAAACGGGGAGAACTTTTCAGTCAAAAATACTCTTGCCATGATGAAGGGAAGTACTTAAAGGAGCTGGTGTGACACCAATGGAGGAATTTCATGGACGTGGAGTTGTCAGTGCTGCAGCATCTCTTAGGAAGGGAGAGAAGCTGGGAGGGAACTCAGGTATGGACACCTGGCTGTCTTAGAGTGGGACCAGCCCTGTAATTTTCCAAGAAGAACAGCAGGATGTTATTTAGCACAGGTGTCTCTGTAATTGTGGGACCGAGAGAATCAGTGCTCAATGGCCCATGGCCTCCCCCTGCCACCCGTGTAATGTGGCAAAGAGTCTGCACACGGGGAAAGGAAAAGTGGGAATCTGTGTGATCCACAGCACAAAAAGCATTGTTAGCCACCCACTGACTCTCCTGGGTGACAAATATTTATTCAAGGGCTCCAGTTTCTGCTGAAAACCAACTTTCCTTGATCAGGAAAACAGTCAGTAAATTTAAATTAATTTCTGTATTTTTGTACTGGTGTAGCAGAAGCCATCCTGAAATGTTTCTGTTTCTTCCAGAGGTAATTATGTCCCCCACATATAAAAGTGTATGTCAGATCCATATAATCTTTCAGGCTTTTTCATTCCAACTGCTGCAGTTTTAGAAACAATGAAGCTCCTTTCTGAGGACAAATGGCATGAATAAGTCAAAGAGTAATTTTAAGGAGCGGTGTGAACATCAATATGTGGCAAGCCCACTATATTCCAGTTCTATCCTTCCACAAAAATATGGAAACCCACAAAACTCCAGACGGAGAGTAAAAGACTTTATGTTCAAGGGATGCAATGCTTCAGCCATAAATCTGCAGGTAAGGATCTCACAAAAAAAGGAGAATTTGATTACTCTTCCTGTGGAGGATTTTCTTTTCCCTTTCCACCACTTAAGTAGCTACTTGGGAAAGTCAAAATAAAATATTTAAAGGATTAAGAAGAGGCAGACATGCTCTCTAGGACATCAGCTGACTCATAGACAAGTTAATAACTTGGGATTGATTGAGTGATGCTACAGTAAACCAAATATGAAATAAGAAACAACCAGTGCCAATATCCACCTGGATTCATTCCTGTCCATCACCTGGCATGTCAGGATTGACAAACAGCTAATAAAAGAAAAAGCTCTTTTTTGAAAATTCAGTTAAAAATTCAAAACCTAATGATGGTTTTGCTTTCTTATTAGTCCTACTTCTAAATTGTAATTGTTAAGCCTATGTGCAAATATTCCTGTCCTTAAACCTATGTCAAATATATGATTCAGAATCCAACTAAATTGCCATAACCTGCGCCTTCAACTGGGAAAGACTCAAGAGGGATAAATTCCAGCTGGGAGCATCCTCTGGTATAAAGACAAGAGGAGACACTCACATGCAAACACCTTTAATACCAAACACACTAAAAGAAATGCTGAAAAATCTCAGCAGCTTCGAAACTTACAGAAATTGAGGAAGAAAAACCCAGAGTGAATCTGTTTATCTGAAAACATGCAGCATTTCACAACGTAAGCCAACACAATTTATTGTGCATTAAAGAAGTCTTCTAGAAGGGATTTTTTGGGTTTTTTTTCTGAAAAAGAAGGTAACGACTTTGCTGTGTATGCTCTCATCCTCTCAGATTTCGGAATAATTCCCCACTAACAGCAATTGGACCCTGCTACGCAGATCAATTAGGAAACAACACTGTCATTATAAAACCCCACACAGCAGAGCAATGTGGTGTTTTGCAGTATATAATTGTGCCAGCCTCAAACATGCATAAAAGGCAGCCATGGGGAAGCTGACCAGACATTTCTTGTTAAAGACAACAAAATCATCCCAAATTCTCTTAAGAACTAAACAGTCCATTTAAAATATCAAGTGCAAGTTAATAAGGTACTTTTTCAAAATCGATAATTCATATTTTTTTCAATAAGTTTTCTATTAGCATTTCCCCCATCCCCCTAAATACCATTATTTTTTCCCCAGCTGTATAAATAGTCTTACAGAATATGGCCTGAATGAATGCACCGCTCAGAAAACAACATAATTACAGCCATTTCCAGCAAACTGGGTGCCAAGAAAGTTACAAATTAATTGAAGGTTAGCACTGAAAATTAAATCCTAGTCAGCTTGAAGTCATTTTTAGGCTAGTTTATATAAAATTAAATAGAAATTTCAGTCTTCCAATGTTCCATCAGATTAGTGGAGAGATTTTTAAGGTTCAGCTGAACAAGTGGTTTGTGCTGCTCTGTCATGTGGAAAACTCTACATTTCTCCCTGTGGGCATTTCTTCTTCTTAGCCTGTTTTCCAGGTTCTCCAAACAGAGACACCAAAGCTCCTGGGTTCTTCCCCAGTTCTCCTGGATATGGACCCACGCCAGAAGAGAGGAACCTGTTCATACTGACTGAACTTTCACTTTCTAATTCACAAGCACACACTTCTCTTTTTGACTCTGTTTGTGCGTGCCTCAAAAAGGCAGTGGTTAAAAAGGTTTATTCCTAATATAGAAAAAGCAAGAAAACATAAATCATTAATTTAGAACCCACAGTTTCAGGTGTTTTAGGTCTTTCCATGGAGTCCAATCACAAAAAGAAATAACAAGAAAGAAAGATTCAACATGCCAGCATCAAGAACCTGAATTAAATTCCCACAGTTCGGACAGAGAACCCAGTAAAAACCACAGCAATATTCAGAAAAACCCTTCCATCCATCCATTCAGCTTGAAAGCAGCTATGGAGCTGTTGCTTCTTTGTTTCTTTGATCATCCCTTTTGGGAAGCACAGCATCTGGGGATGAAAATCGGGTGGATTTTCATGCCCTAGGAATACTTCAGAAATGGGCTGGCACTTAACATCTTAAATCAATTCCCAGAGTTATCCAGAAACTTTATATGAAATCCCAAAAGCTGTTCCTATCTTTGCTGGAAAGCTCTGCCCACACTCCCTATCCTTGCTGGGCAAAACACTCAACTTCAGCCACTAGATCCTGTGTTTTGCCTGCAAGGGATACAAACATGCCCGTGGTGAGAGGTAAAATCCAGGAGGTTTTCCAGCATCGAGACATGAAGCTTCTGGTCCAAGAAGGATCCTTTATATAGTTCCCTTCTTCTTTCCCAAATCAAAGCACCTCCCTAAGGAGACATCCTCTGCTAGTTAGATCTCCCATTCCCTTTGGGAACCCTCCTCATCCTAAATGAATTTAATCTTTCATCTCCCAGCTCCCCAGGAACTGCTGGAACCATCAAGCTGAGAAGGGACAAGCCCTGTCTTCCCTTCTATTTGGCAAACAGGTGACAGCAAAGTAACCAAGTACTCTAGAGAAAAAGTTACAAGGAGAGACTTCTGAGGGGACAAGGCATTCCTGGGAGAAGGAAGAAGCCAGGGCAGGTCTGCTCCTTGGGCTTTTTGTTCTTGTGTATCAACAGTTTCCCATTAAAGGCAGAAAGGAAAATTCCTCTCCTTCCCTGCTCCTACCTCAGAGCCCAAACTGAGGACAACACCCAGGTGCCAAAGTTGCTAACACAACACCTCAGCAAGGAGAATCTCAGTCAGAACTGCCAAGGCAAAGCCAAAACATTTCAGATTTGCTTCTCGAGTTACCATTACTCCAATATTCAATTGAAATATTCTTGCTGAGCATCATTAGCTTTTAGGGATTTAAAAACATAATTGGGGAAGCTTTAAGTCAAAAGGCTGTTGCACAGGAGGCCTGAACTTTGAAAACATTCCTGGCAAATATTTTCTGACTTATTCTCAGCCTCTTCATTCTCTGTTTTCACTGTTCTTTTTCTATCCATGAAGGGTATATAAAGGGCATCTTAAACTTTAGTCAATAGATCCATTATTATGATTGGCTGAAAACCATAAAATGCATCCATCAAGCCATTGTGTTGCATCTTGTGTTAAATTACGGTGATAAATAGTTCTTTTTTCATGACGTCACCTACTCAGCTATGCAGAAATCCATTCCCTGCTGCCATTATGCATCACTCAGGCTTGTGCCAGCCTGCTGAAAAATCCTCCTCACACCATGGCCCTGCAAGGCTGTGCTGCTCTGCTGAGACAAATATTTTCTGTTGCTTTTATGTCCTATTGTGAAACAATTGTTTTCCTGGTTCCCAGTGTTACCCCAAGCGTGCAGTAATGTCCTCAGCTATCAGCTCTGAGCATTGTAGCTCATGTACTTTTAATTGTTTACAACTTGCATCAGAACTGGATTGAGTCCATTTGTACTCATATTGTTTTATCACTACGAGATGATACATTTTCCCACCTTCTTCTAGGTCAAAATTGAATCCTATGGAGAGCCTTTGAACAGAGAACTAATATGCACAGGAGCTGAGCTGGGGATGTATAGCAATTTTATTATTATGTTTGGGATTTTGCTTTGAATTTAGACAAATCTTTCTTGCATAATTAGATTTCATAACACTTGAATTACAGCTTACAAAACAACAATGAACAAGAATAAAAATATTTGGCTAAAATTACTTTAAATCAAATGATTGCCTATGAAAACAAAGAACACTACCAGCTTTAGAGGTTTGGGTTTTTTTTATGTTTCCTTATTATTATACATCCATCTTATCTTTTGTTTAAATAAATTGTCTTTTTCTTCCCTCATTTAGTAAAGAACAGAAGAGACAGGATAAGTCAGGGACAGCTTTTATAAAATATTGCTCTTACATTTTAGTACTAACTGAAGAAAATGAGGGATGTATTCTATGGACTGCAGAAATACCTTGCATTTACAATTCCCATTTAAAATTAAAAAAACAAACCCAAAATTGGGCTCATTTTCTCCTTCTAATGGGAAAAGTAAGATGTAAAAGAGTAGTGTCAAAAGCAAGAACCAACAGCAAAAAACATCCTATCATTTTCAAGCTCACATAATCTTTTCTTGTTATTATCAGCAATACAATATAAAAACAGAACTAGAAAAAGCAGGTAAAAGCAGGTAGCACCTTTTCTTACACNCCACTCTTCTCTTTGGTGTTTCCAACACTACTAAATGTTGAATTGAATTAAGCCTGGGGGAAGTTGGCTTGGGCTCAAGGTAAGAACAAAAAAACCTAAAGGGACGCAGTAATGATTCTTCTCATCCCCTCTGAAGGAGGAATGGACACACAATAGGCCGAAAAGAGCTGGACTTTTGTCACAGCGGTATCTGAGCACAAACCCTTCCATGATGATGCTGGAAGAGCTTTCCCTGTGCTGCTAAACACAGAGCCACCTTCTCCTTATCCTACAGGCTATGTATCTTCCACATTTCCACACTCCAAAAAGGAGAGGAGGAAGGCAAGAGAAAGAACACTGTGCTCATGCGGAGCCCAGGAACAGAAATGTCACCTGCCAGAGCTGTAATCACCACCTGCTCTACATCAGTGTCAACCCCAGTGGTGGCACTGTCCCACCTGCAGCTCAGCGCTTCCCACTCCTGCTCCAGGATGAAACACATCTCCATGTAATTAGCTGGAGAAAGTGAAGCTCTTTCAGTTGCATGGCTGAAACACAGGAATAGGAATGAGCTGCCCCCGGGAAACACCAAACAAGCGTTTCTAAGGGAAAACACAGGAGCAGTTTGGCTCCTGTCCTTAGGCACAGCCCTTCTTTGCCCTTAAGGTAGGGGGTCCAAAAGATCTTGATCTGGGCTGGGATCTGGAATGATGGAAAACCCAGATTTGGTCTGGGACAGGATTCAGAATGGGGAAAAACTTGGACTGGATTATAGTCTGAGATCTGGAGTGGGGGAAAAACCCCAGACTGGGTCACAGCCAGGATCTGGAAGAGGCAAAACCCAAATTGGATTAGGCTTGGGATCCAGAATGGACACAAACACTGACTGGATTTGGGCCAGAATCAGGAATGGGGGGGAAACCCAGACTAGATCAGAGCTGGAATCCAGAATGGGGGAAAACCTTGACTGGATTAGGGCCGGTATCTGGAATGGAGAAAAACTGAGACTAAATTGGGGCCAGATTCGGGAATGGGCTTGGTTTTCCTGTCTTTAGGCATGGAACTTATTTGCTCTTAAGGCACTGCTTCCAAAAGATCCAAGGGGAAAAAAAGCTGAAAAGTGAAATTTATCGTTATAATATTTCAAAGAGTTTCAGCCGCTTAACCAGCCCCAACTGATTATGCAGCAGAACTTAAACTTAAAGCTCCCCAATACCCTAAATCCTTGTAATAGAATCCACAGAGCCACTTAGTGGAAGAGAATAATGCCTTGTGTCCCTTTTTCTCTCATTCCTGTTGTGCCCTGTGTCATTACTTTTACTGGTAAATGATGAAACAAGGCACTGTGCAGTTCATAAATTGTATTGGGTTGGGAGGACTAAATACCTAAATATGTCTGAGCACTCAGTGAAAAGATTTGAGGTGGGAGAAGGAAATTTCCTTCTAGAACCCCTAGAAAGCCAAGAAAATGTAGAAAGACAGCTGAAGTGCTTTTGGGGAATGCAAATTGTCAACATAATTTTCAAATTCTTTTCAAATTCAAATTGCAGCTTCTGTGGAGAGCTGCTGTACAGTACATAAGGTACACTTTGGGCAGCGTCACTAGGAACATTTATAGAAACTTCCCTTTTTTCTGTCCATTGAAAAAGTAAAGCATAAGTAGAATACATTCAAAGATGATTTGCAAAATTTTGGCTTTTGCTTATGTAAGCAGACTGTCAGCTGAAACTCCCCCCCAAAGATGCTTATGAGACTTTACACTCGGAAATTTGCTTGAAGAGCCTGACCAGAAGAGAACATTTGGAAAAGATCCATGCCTGGAGAACAACAGGAATTTGGTTAAAGCTGAATCAACACAAATATTTCATTTGTGTTTGATACCTCCCAATTTATATTAGCAGTGGAAACCAGCTGTCTAAATGCTGAGAACCAAATGGGGATATGATCAAATGGGGAATAAAAGGTAGGGCTTGATGAAGGAGTAATCCAAGAGCAGGGAAGCACCCAACAACTCTGAAATGACCAGTTATTGTAGAAAATGTTAACCAAAATATATATTGAGAACAGCATTCAAATCCTAATTTTCAGAAATACTTAACATTCGTTGGGGGTTCACAAAGGGGTGAGAGTGTACAGAAGAACTGGCCACAGAATTTGAGCAGTTTTACACTACACCTTTGCATTTTGTACCTTCAAAACCTGATTATAACAGGGTTTAGTTCTTCCCTAAGAAAAGTAATACTGCTAATGGCTGAAGTAATAAATACCACCTTGGAGAGTGTCCCATGAACAAGCAGTGATTATACATTTTCAGAACACCACACAGACGTTGCCCTCCTGAGTGTTATTTACACCTAGTTGTGGAGCACATAGCTGTGCTTTACTTTTCCAAGGGCCGTACAAGTGCACTGTGAAGTTAAGTACACTTGTCTTAGTCCACTGACTTCTGAGGCATGATTTCTGTGCAGCGAGGGATGTATTTATCCCACTGCCTGCTGCCCGCTGTATTTACCAGCCAAGTGTACCTAGTACGAGGTGATGGTATCTCTAGCATGAGGTGATAATGCGCTATTGTGTTTTCAACAATCCAGAGTGCAACGGAATACACCATTAATTCTGATAGGTCTGTGAGGACACCTTTGAAAATGTTTTAAAAGACAGATTAGTGTCTCATCAAGGCAGAGATTAAGTGAAAATACTTTCAAATTTGTCATACAGTGTGGTATCTGTTGGGTTATTTATTATTTCATAGCACATGCAAAGTAATTGATCAAATACACCTTAGAGACTCCTCGGAGATATCAATGCCTTTCAGTGTATTTAAATACACTGGCCAGCACTACTGCAGCTTAGCATTTTACTTTCTTCTTAAGACAATAAAGAGATTTTCAGTGCCTACGGAGATGCTGCAGTTCCCTGCATCCCTTGGTCAGGAAATCTAAATTCCCCCTAGACTTGTTCTTACCAGGCTGAACCGCCGTCCTATGGACTGTGTTGGATCACTACCACCTCCCCTGGAATTTAAATGTTAGACCTGGCTTGTAAAGGCTGTTTTTCCACTGATTTCTCTTTTCCTCTCATTGCTAGGTTCAGATGGAATGCTGGGATGGAGCTGCCACCAACACTGGCCGGGACACCCCACAGCTTCTCCCTCACACCAGTGAGTGGGGCAGCGGGACAGACGGAGCCGACAATGACACAACGGGAAAAGAACTTCCTTCTCCCTCCTTCATCTGATTTCACATAAGCAAAGATGGGAAGTAATACCGCAGCATATTGTTTGCAATATGCTCTCTTGGCCATAGGGAAGGGAAACAGTTCGGGGATTCTTTTAAAAGCATGACATACAGTCTTTATAGTTTGCTTGGATGATGCCTGCCTTCTGCTTGTCTTACTTATTTAGGTTTCAAGTCCTCTTAGCAAGAATGTTCCTCTCAAATACATTTTGCAAATCCAGTGAATAGTTTTATTAAAATATAATTAAGACATTATTAACATTCATCCTTACAGTTTCCCATTCTCGTAACTTCCTCACCATAATATTCTGCTGAAAACACTAAGTTCCCTACCACAATGCTTGCCTTTCTCCAGATACTTTGTCTGGAGACAATTAAAGAAAATCAGAATGACAATGATTATCAAAGGCAAAAGATAATATCATATTCAAAGAACAAAAGTAGGATATGAGACCTCAAAATATCTTTACACAAATATCAAAGGTAAAAGGAAGGAAAGAGACTTAAAAAGAAATTATTAAGTAACAAAAGGCTCTTATTTTTTTCTCGTGCCCTTCAGATCATTCATGGCATTCTGATTTGAAAGGAGCATGACAGAAAGAGTGGGAGGTTGTCTGAAATTTTTACACTGGAAACAAACAGGTGCAGACAATGAGAGAATAAGTGTGCTGAAAGCTGCAGTTCTCTACTAAGAAATATTAATGCACAAGTCAAACCTATCGAAGGGGAAATCGCCTCCCACAACAAAGGGAAAATGTAGATGTGACAGACAGAGAGATGCCAGGCAACAATCAAAGACAACAGATATCTCACCTAGTTATTCAGACATGCAGTATAACTCCTATTATCCTCCCATTATTATGAGGATAGTGGCATGTGCTGGAAAGTCACACACAGTGTCCCAGGACACACTTGAAACACAGCAGAGAAGCTCTTGACTTCAAGGATCCTGTATTCAGTCTCCAGTGAAGACACAGGGTGAGATATTGCAGATCTAAAGAATATCATATAGTTAAAAGCTGTCAGAGGAGAAAAGGGGAGATCAGCTGTCTTGAGAGATAAGCCACAACACAGGTGTGCCACAGAAATATACAGAAATTAGGGCTTAACAAGGTTCTCACACTACAAGGTTCTGGAACACAACTACAGATCTGGCACACAAAATTTGTATTCCCTATATTTACTTCTCAGCTATCTGTATTTTCTCCCAAATGCTTTTATCCTAGTTAAGTGAGCTTTAATTTTGGAAGAAGGACATCTAGTCACTTCATCATTACTCCTAATAATGCGAATGGGGAACAGAATTTGTCAGTCTTGCTGTGGTGGAAACAGCTGGTGTGAAACCCTCCAGGTTCTCTTTGTCCACCTTGGCAACTGCAAGCACAGTCCTGCTGTGCTATTACAGAGTCTCCTTAAGAATGGGTACACATTTCCAGAAAGAAAGAATGACTGAGCAGTGCCATTTGCTGGGTAAGAGAGAACAGCAAGAGGTTTGCAAGGGTGAGGAAGATGGCAAGGAAGAGTGTGTCAAGCATTAGCTGCTTCTTTTCTGTTTTTTCCTTTTTGTTACTTGGTTGTGCTTTTATTAATCTCTTATAATTTAAATTTCAATGAAACCTTCAGTTTTATTCCCCAATTTTTGTCCTTGTGGGATGGCTCCTTTAAATGGCTAATCTGGAGGTTTGCTCATGGCTCTGACCTCACCTTGCCACTCTGGGATTAATTCTACCCACCAAACTGCACCTGATCAGCTGCACACACTGACAGATGCATCCCCTGAACGAAGTGCCAGCTTTCCCAGAGTCCCTTTTGGGCTAGTTGGGAGAAGTACACGGGATGAGCCTCTCAAAGCACTATCAAGGGAACAGAAAGTGTTTAAATGGGAATAGCCCATTCACAGCACCCATTCTTACAAACACCTTGTCCAAAAATTAATCCTAAAAGGAGTGAAGAAAAAGAATTTTTCACTTCCCCAGAATCCACTATCCCATGAAGATGGAGGGAAGAGGACACACACTTCAGCCTCACACCTCCACCGCACTTTGTAAAACAAACTGATTTATTTGCGAGGGTTGTTACTATCAGCAGCTTTTCCCCAACCTTTCCTTTATTCCAAAGCCATTTCAGGCACTGGACTTTGCACCTCTGTGTGCAGGTTAAAATATGATTCCACAGCCATGTTTGAACAGCAGCACACAGTCACTCAGTAGACAAAGATGTGCTCCGAGCTTCATGAATACATTCAGCAGTTAGGAATTGGGGAGTAAGGAGCACAGGGACATGGATTTACTGTTTGCATTCATTTCTGGGTATGAAACATTTTTCTCTCTTTTAAAGAACTGTATTTGACTAGTTTGACATGTTGAAGATCCAGCTGGTCTCACCAGATGAGACCATGCTCACCAGCAACAAGGAAATGTCTCCAGTGCATATTTCCTTGCCAGTGGTTTCTAGGAAGTGACAGGCAGTACGGGATCTGCAGATCAGCTGCTTCATTGTGCTCATTCCACGTCCTGGCGCTGGAGAAGGCATGGGCTAGGAACTCACCCCACTGCTGAGGAGATCAGCACTGCCATAGCAAATGGAGGGAAAATTGTCCCCGGAGGATTGGAAAGACGGCAGCAGAGCCCTCCCAACGCCTCATACAGTGCCTGTGCTCAGGCTGCA
>VZUA01002698.1:4352-15368 GCA_013401035.1 Horornis vulcanius | reverse complement strand
CTTGCAGCAAGTACCAAACTGGAGGTACAACCCCCAAGCTAAAAGACTGTTGTTTAGTCAGAACATTTGTAAACAAACCAAGAATCACTAAGCTGTACAAGATTCCGAGCAGGCCTGGTTGAATTTGCAAGCTCTGGGTCTTGCCACAATTGTTCTGTTATGGACAGAACTCTTCACAGTGCTCCTGGTAAAGGAATGCAAAGTCTGGAAAAAAGCCTTGTACTGCAGAAAAGAAACAGAAATCCTGTTTTTAAGAACTGAGTTGATCTTCAGAATAATAATCTTAAATTTATGTTTGTGCAATTCACATAAACCTCTTGTAAATAACCAAGAATCACTGTAAACATCTTGTAGTTTTGTGGGCACGTGGGCAAGTTCACTGGGTGGGGTGCAGTGAGAGTTGGTGCCTCACCAGTGTGATCTGGTAGTGTGGCACCTTTGGACAGCATGGCATTGACTGCAGATGGTGAAGGACCAGAGAAGAACCATTCTTTTCTGTCACGAGGCTGGTTTTGAGATGGTAAGAGTGAAGAATTGTGATGCTTACATGATTGTTGCTTCCTCTTGTATTTTCCTTGTGGATAGTTGGTTTATAAAGGTAGGTGAAGGCTGGTTCCATTCATGCAGAAGGACTGACTAGGGAAACGTTTGGAATTTTTCCAGAAATGTTTCAAAACATTCAAGTAGTTTTGCTTTTTTAGTCTGTAAATGTAGTCCCGGTGCAAAGTCCGCCTTGTGTTTGCACAGCAGATGGAGCTACTGCGGGAGAAACAGGGCAGCTCACGGGTCATGAACTTAGGAAATGTGGCCACAGGCAAAAACGGCCGATCTGATTAACCTTTGCTGGCGCCGGGACACAGATCAGTCCTTTGGACTTTCCCTCTTCTGGGACTGTCTGAAGTTCAATTCTGTTGCCAGCTGGCTTTCATTTCAGCTCCTCTTCAGCTTTATGTTCTTTTTCAAGGAGCAGAAGTTACTTGGAATAGAGTTGTGCTGTGTTTAGTTACTGGCACCCAGAGAAATTTTGCTGAGCCCAACAATGTGCCATTTTGCTAATTTTTAATGAGAGGAGAAACTGAGCTAGGAATACGTTGAATACACAAGTCCGGAAGTGCATCAATGGCAGGCAAAAAATATTATCATAATCTAGAAGTCTTCTATTGATTAAAATAAATCTAGATGTTATTAATAAAATTGAAGTGATCTTTGAGAGAGTTTTTACAACATGGGTTTCAACATTAACTTCTGTTAATATACTGTAGTGCTATGTACTGTATATCCAATTACTTTTGGTAAGATTTGAGCCTTAAAATGTATTAAAATGGCAATTTACAAATTTGCAGGTCTTCCCCAGATGTTTGTTGGAGGTACCACCACCTTTCTCTAAGAACAATAATAACTAATACACTTGTTGAAAGAGGGCAGAGAAGGCTCTCATGCATAGATTACCTAAATGGGACCCTTACACCATCTGTGCATTTCAGGGAGGATTATTACAACCCTACTGCTCTAATGATTCACCTGTGTAGTAGTGCAGCAAGAGAAAGCACTCTTCAAACTGGCAGGAAAAGATGCTGGGATGCACAAAGTCTGATACTGGAAAGAACTTTTTCAGGGAGGGTTTCTTTTGGTAATTTACAATTTGATTTATTTCTTAAAATTTATTTTCTTGACATGAAGATAAATGCTCTGCATTGTAGATGCTTCTGCATCTCTGCCTTTTCCTCAGTGAAGGCTGTAATTGCCATGTGATATCAGGGTATTGGAGAATTTGTTTGTCAGGCTGCCAGCAGGAAGCTGTTAAGAACCTCTTCCAATTCTCTTAGTTATGGTTGTTGTTGGATTAATGCATGTTCTGTCCTTTTGAATATGTTTGGGTAGACAGGAGAAATTCCCAAGAGCAGTGCCTTTGAGGAGTTGGGGACACATGATCAAGACATGTTATGCCAAATCATCTCTACAGGGGATTATAATGTTAATTCTGTGTAGTTCTATTAACAGATCAGGTGCTGCAAAGCCATTTACTTCAAGAGTGCTCCCTAATAGTGCCAAACCTAAGCAGTCATGGCATCTCTTGGAACACTGCAACAGGATGTTTGGAGAAGTCTCAGCTAGTGCCTCTTGCCAAAAGTGGAGTACATCTGATTTACAGAGAGGTGGGAGTCTGTTTCAAAATAATTTCAGGGTTTTCTGTTAATTTGATCTGGTTTTTAATTTTTTTTTCAGAAATGCATAAGATTTGTGTCAAACACCCTTCAAAAATATCCAAAGTGATGTCTTTCACTATATTTTAAAATTCTCTTCTTTTAAAGCCCCCTTTTTTGTTTTTCTTAAAAATAAAGTTTATCAGTTTACTTAAGAGCCAAAGCAGTCTAAAAGACTACACCCTTGAGTTAATAATTATCAAAGACAAAGTTGACAGTGAAGAATTTTGTTCTTTTCTTACATTTTGAAATCTAGGTGTAACCATTGGGGCATTTTTTTTTTTTTAATTAACACTAAGCCACTGAATATTTACAGTCAGCTTGTTTCTTTGCAGCTTAACAGGTGACACTGTAACTCAGCTCCTCTTATGCAGTTCAGGAGAAAAAGTGTATCTGTGGCCTAGTGATTTAATGCTAAACACAGGAATTTTATTCCAGTTGTGAAACTACTGTGCTGGGTGACCTGATGCTTTTTCCATTCTGTAAAATATGGACAGCAGATACTTTGTGGATTTTCAAACCAGTAAATGTAGATTGTATTTTAAAGGTTTAATTGTAAATTTGCTTTATCTACTTGAATATTCATTTAATGTAACTGTATCAGAATTTATGAATCTGATTTTTGTAGCTAAGGTCATTGTGCAATATGAAGTAATGGACTGGATGGCAGAATTCCCAAATTTTAACCCTGGGTTTGTCTTGGCCCTAAAGCATGGTGAGGTAAACCATTCACACTTTCTTGTAGGGTGATATCCAGCTGCAGGATTTTAGCTCTGTAATGCTTCTATGGAATTGGCAATTATTCAATCAGTTCCATAGCCTGTTAACTGTTTGAGCACATTCTTCACCTTTTTCATTCCTATTCTTTTACTCCGAGTGTGAAGGAAGTGTGACTGAGCACCAGACTGTGCACAGGCACAGTTGTGCAGAGAAGATGCTCAGCAGCTCTTGGTCCACATGCACAGTGGACAAGGAAGATCATCAAGCACCTCTACTACAAAAGAGTTACCTGTGGATTCTCTGTCTCCTTTGAACAAAAACATGTCACTAAAAGGACATCACTAGGCCTCTTGTATCCCTGCATGCTATCTTCCAAAAGGGAAACAAATTTCTTTTAATTTCACAAGTTACAGAAAGATCAGAGTGACTTCTTATGAAAATGAGTGTTCTCCTGTAGACAGGTAGAAATCTGAAATTATTTTTGTAGTAAGAGAAGACCTCATGGCTTTTTTCTGATATAATTGCTACTAGAGTGTAGATCAGGGGTGCACAGGAGCTAAGGAGCTAAATGAGGAAAAGGAGCTGTGACAGGAGGTCAGCAGGCTTTATACCATTGGGAAAAAAAAGGAGAGATCAAGAGAAATCAGATGGAGAGCACTTTTACTTTTGGCAAAAGAAGAGAAGGCTCCTTCTCTGCCTGCAGAAGTGCAATCACAGAACAAATGTGGTGCCCTGGGAAAAGATGAGGGGGAACGAGGACCATTGGGTGAGGCATCAGAGCCAGCTGAACCTCAGCCAAACATCAACAAGAAGAGTAAAAAACAGCAGGTAAGTACTAGAGATTCCCATCTGTAGGGAATGGAAACATTCATCTGCTACATTAATGTGATGTTTTGGGATATTTGCAGAGTGCCAGATCCAGGATACTGCAGAGAGACTGTCAAGGTTTGTCTGGTCCTTAGACTTTTGCTCCTTGCTGAGTCTGTGTGGGCACCAAGGACATATCAGGAGGGACAGGGAAGCTGTGGGGCTGAGGGTGAAGGTTACAAGGGTCCAGGTCCTTTCAGTGAACAGAAGAGGTTGGGGTAGGAAAGAAGACATCCTGAGAAAGGGTTATTGTAATCTAAAGAGAACTGATGATGCAGGGTCAGTGAAAAGGTGTCCTTAAGATAGGAGAGGATCTCACTCTTCCTCTGTGAAAGCAGTGGAGCTGGGGGTCTATCCCAGGTGCCAGTACATAAATGCTTGCAGTATGGAGAAAAGCAGAAGGAATTTGAAGTTTGTGCACAGTTGGAAAACTAAGATGTCATTAGAAATAGAATAGCAGTTACCTGAAATGTATACTTTAGTTATTACTTTCTTAGTAATTTCTAACCTTTTAAAATTCAATTTGATGGTATCAAATTCATAAAAGAAGATGGATTGCAGAATTCCAGTTGTAGGAGCTCAGCTCTGACTTAACTATCTGGAGTTCTACTTCAATCTTCTTTTTCTTATTTTCCATCCATAGAATTGTATAATGAGTGTGATTATGTAATGCAGTTAGACTACTACTTTCAGAACTGTAGATCTGCCAAATATATTGCTAGTTGCAATAGACTGTGCTCCTTATTTGACCCAGATTTACCATTTTGTACTGGCCAAGTTAAAGTCTGGCTAATTTGTATTACAGCTGGAAGACTTAATTTACCATGTGTTAAATAATAGATGTATGAAAGGAAAGTGAAAACAGCAAAGTTAGTTCATACACCAAGCACATTAAAATTTCTTCTTGAGAATCTTTGTTAAAATGACTACCTAAATACATAGCTATATCTTATGTTGGTATGCTCTAATATAGAATATTCGTTTGATCAGTGCTTCAAGATTGACAAACGTAAAAAAAAAAAATCTTTGTATCTGTAAGCACAGTAAATTTGGTTTGGAAGTCATTTAGATATTGTGTGAATGCCATGTTGTAATGTCACACTAAGCTCAAGAGCAGAACACGGAGCTCAGCCTCTGCACTTTTGTAATCTATCAGTACAACCTTTTCTCTCATTTAACAGCCATAGTGGAAGCACATTGAACTAGCAAGTGATTTTTATAGCTAATCCCTGCAAAGTCTTTGTTCCATGTTCTCCTTCCAATTTTTGTCTCATAAAACCAGTCATTGAAGTTAATGCAACTTATCACCCAGCAGAAGTTACAGTATGAAGAAACAAAAAGCTGCACATCAAAGAGTCTTCTGTGCAGACAGAGCAGACAAAAGGCTTCTTTGTGATAAATCTGCAGAGTTAGCTCTGCCACTCTAAGTCAGCAGTGAATTTTCTTCAATTCTAGCATTGAAGTAAAAGAATGTCCTTTGTTCTTGTAGGGGGTTTACTTTCATTTCCAAACTACTGGCAGGCAGTAAGCATTGACCTAACAACACAAAAATTTAATTTCCTGTGTTCAGAATTGTGATATACCTTTACAGAGGTGTATCTTGGTTTATTCAAATTAGTAATAGGTATCAGTCATTCCTTCAGTGAAGAGAAACCAGCAGCTTCCACAGTCAGTGATATCTGGAAATCATAGCAATCACTGCTAACAAGATTCCTTATTTTTTGCCACATACTCCATGGAGATAATGTATTGTTGTTTGTTGTTGTTATTGCAATATATGACTGCAATTAATTTTGTAAATATCTGAGTTTGCAATCACTAGGTTTTGGAACCTAGGAAAATAGTTTGAAAGAGAAATGAAAGAAATGCCATCACAGCTCCCATCCAAAATTAGTGATTAGGGTAGGATTTACACCCAGACAGAGGGTCAGGGATATTTCAATCAGGTTTCAATACAAGTGGCCTTTTTTCCATCAACTTGCTACAAAAGTATCACTTCCTTTTGTTAGTGCTGTGATGACAAGACATTCCTTTGTGTGTCTAAAAAGGGGAACATGGCTTCTTAATTTATGTTCGAGGACTAATCTTATTCACAGGTAGTTTGGAAGGGAAATAGGCCCTTTTTGTATTTGGTATTAATTGCTATGTAATTGGTATTTGTTACATAGAGGCCTTGTGCTTTTTGACTGAAAGATTTGCATCTTGTTTGACAGCAAAGCAGTTATCAACTAGAGATAGTTGTGTGTTTTATGTCATCAATAAGGATGAGAAAGAGTGAAATAGCATTTGGTGGAAGTGTGAAAATTGTATCTCTAGGCAGGCTAGAAAGTAACTTTAACTCTGGGTTAAAATTGAATAATGAAATCTGGTAGAAGAGTTACTTTCGAATCCTTAGAAAATCTGAGAGTGTAAGGGAAAAAAGGGGCAAAGGGGAAACATAAAGACCTGGATTATGGAGAATTACAGTAGTGTTGGTGCTAATAAAACTTTGTTAAGGGGTTGGCTTTGGGTGGGGATTATTTCTTCAGGTCTTCACTTCTGCAGTGCAGAATGGGTTTGGAGTGAGAGTGCAGCTAAAACATGGTAGAACATGATGAAATCCGTTCCCCAGGCTGTATTAATTTCCTTCTTCATAAAATCAGAAATTCAGATTGTTTTGCTATCTCTGTGCTGGGAAAGCTTGCATGACGTATATCCGATGTGGGAATTTACACCTGCAAGCCATATACAGTCTAACTTCAATGTAGTTACATAAATGGCAGAATCATTCATTTTCAGCTCATGAATTTTAACACTCCTGATGTGATACCTCTCTTCCTTTGGGTTATATCTAAGAGCAAATTAGTGACCCGTTGATTTGCATCCTGAGATATGGGTTTGTTATGGTCCCAGTAAGGAAGACAGACTATAAAGTATTGCTTAAAATACCATTTGTTGTGGCTAACACTGTAAAGGCAAAGGATAGTGTAGGTAGTTTTAATTCCTTCCAGATGCTGAGTTGTGTAGTATTGGACAGGTCGCAAATCAGAGCTCAGCACACTGGGCAGATCCTGTCCAGGAAAGGACATCTGACATTTTGGTTCTTTGAGCTCTTGCAGAATTTTCTTGAAACAATCCTATTTCTTATGTTACTGTCAAACAGAAATTCAATTCACTTAAGAACTGTTGCACTTTTAGATGAAGACAAAGACACACGGGCAGTGTAATGAGCAGTATGTAGTGGGAGCTACCTGTGGGCTCCTCTCCTCCTGCTGGCTGTGTCACACAGCGCGGGCCTGACCGCCAGGCTCTGCATCAGCATCAGCACCAGCACAGCGCCGGCCTGGGCCGCTCGTGGCCATCACTGATTCCTCACTACAGGCACCTTCTGCCCAGCATCAGAACCCCTGGGAGGAAACAATCCTGGGATAAAGAGCTGCAAAGTCATGCAGTTACACAGCCAGGTTTTGAGAGCACCAATGTTTTCAGGGCCGATATACAGCCTGGCTGCGTGGGGAGTGATCCTAACTGGAACTTTTAAGTAACTTCCATATCATCATCATTAATAACAACAACAACAACAATAACAACACAATGTGATGCCCAACAGATAAGTTTACCCCTCCCTGTTAGTCTGTTGAACTCTGAACTGATGGAGGGTGTTTTGAGCTTGTGCACAGTTTTACATTGACATGGATTAATTCATTTCATTGGGGGCAGGGGGATAGTGATGTTTGCATTTTCTTCTTTCTTCCAGTTGATAAGTAAACTTTTAAAAAATAATTTTTAATAAGAAATATTTTTTTAAGAAGTAGCCTGGAAAACTCTCAGCTGAAAGTAGGAACTTCTGTATTTCATAATGGCTCATTGGCAAATAGAGGGAACGTTTTTCATCTAGTAGAAAAGTAAAAATAATAATTAAAATTAAAGTGTGAAAAAGTTTACTCAACACAGTATTCAACTTCTTCTTTATTTAGGGGGAAAAAAATCCAACCTCACTGCTCAGTTATCTGCATTGTGATTCATCAGCTGCTGTCTCCTGGGCAGGTCTGGCTGCTGATTGGACACAGAACTTCTCAAGGTGTGTCTTTTGTCAAGAAGCTTTTGCATTTTAAAAGCACACAGTAGACCACGATAGTCTTCTGCTATGGTAAGAACTGTTGCATGTCTATTTATTAATCTGTGCAGTCTTACTGTTAGAAAAAGTGCTTGGTGGTTAGTAGCAAATAATTACATGTGTTAGCAGATGTTTCCAAATCAACTTTTTGTGAGTTTAAAATCTGGAAAGGTTTTAATTTTGGATCTTAATTGTGACACCTCTTGCTCAGTATGCTAGTAGTGGTTTTTAAAATTCTGAATTAAAATAACTGAATATATAATAGCGAGGGGTATTGTCAAATCCAAAGAGAATTAGATTAAAATATTTTTTGTAATGTTGTAATACTTTGAGAGAGAAATGTTTATAAGATTTTTAGATAGTCTATATTTTTTATAAAAATTGTATGTGTCAACTTTTTGCAAGTTAAGTGATACAAGGAAACTTTCTTCTCATGTTGCATTATGTTCAGGGCAATTTTATTTTTTCAGAATTATGAATTGTCTTTATAATTTTTTGTGAATTTATCAATCTAAATTATTTGGAAGATAGAATTAATCTGATTTTCACATATATTTTCTGCTGACTTTGAAAAAAGAAGGGAGAATTCTGAGGAAAAATACAGGGATATATTAGAAACATATTTGCTTTGTAATTGTTAGGTTTCGGTCAGCTTTACTATCAAATAAAAAGAGGCAATCACAGGGATTGAAAAGATTTGAAATGTGCTACATAGACAAGTTTGCCTGTAAATGTCTGTGAGCTAATACTGTTGGAGGATGGCAGGAAAGGCTTAGGAAAACAGCAGCTGTAATACCCAGCAGTGTAATGTCTGCTCTCCTCCTTCACAGCAGCGCTGCTCAGAGCTCAGCGCACATGACTGTACTTGTTTCAGCTCTTGGAAAAATGTTGCAGTCATGGCACAAGCACCAACTTCTTTGTGAGGGATGATACATAGTAAGAGGAGAGTTTAATTTAAATATTACATTAGTAAAAATTATTTTAGGATAATCCATAACTGAAAACAAAGAACCTTTTAAGGATTAAATGATTTAAAGAGATATTTAAGAAGTAACTCTTTCACCAAACTACCAAATCCACATAGGTTTTGTAGATATTCACACAGAAGTTTCTTGCTATTGAATTACATGGATAGGGTTCTAGTGCTTCGGCGTATTTCTTGGTTTTAAAGGATTTTGTGCTTTACAATTTTGTGCTTTAGAATAATAAGAGTCTTTGTTTATGTACATAAACATAGAGTTTATGTACATAAACAAAGGAGTGTCATCACAGTTAGCAAGGTAGAGTGGATTTTTTCCCAGAATTTTAACTCTGAACACTAGTCAACACAAGAGGGTGCCGAAATGCTGGTAAAATAGTGTTATATACATAGTATACCTCTTCTAAACATGGTTCTTTTGATCTCTCCCAGCCTTTTCTTGTTTGTATATTCACCTCTGTGATACTGTAATATCAGAGTACCCCTCTTTCTAGGTGTTCTTATAATGACACCAAACTCATTCCTCTCACCAGCAGCTGGCACCATCAAAGAAAGATTTTTCAGTATGCAAATAATCTTAGCTACAAGAGCAATTTATGTAATTTATGTCATTTTCTTATCTTGCTTGTGCTGGCTTTAGTTCTATGTGCAGGGGTCAGAGACTGGTTTCTATTTCTATATGCTATGCTACTGGCAGGAGGCAGATAGTGAAAGCTTTGAAATTCATTAATCATTCATGGTCTCTTGCCCATGGACCCTCATGGTGCTATTAATTTAACCATTCCCTTATTTATGTGATATTTTTGTCTGGGCTGAAGCTTTAAGGATCCACATGTGTCCTACTCTTCAAGCTCACTTCCTCAGAGTCTTGCAGCCAGTGTGCTGCAACACAAGAACCAAAGTGCAATGCTATCGATAGAGGCAGTTGCACTTTGAGCTTAGAAATTTGATTTCAAGAAATGAGATGTCGTGCCTTTGTTGCCTGGATGGCAAAATTATAAGGTACTCTGAATTACATATTTTTAGGTAGGTTTTGCTTTCAAAAGATAAAGCATGCCATATCTTACAGTCCCTACTGTTGAGTCACCACACTATATTTCTAGAGTTGGGTGTAGGTCATCAACCAGCTAGAGAAAGATACATGTATCTGACTAAAGAATACTCTGACAGTATTTGTCAGATTGGAGTCCAGGAAAATCACTCAGCAGTTTACAATCACTGTAATGGTGGATCACATTAGTGAGTGTCTGCTGTGTGCATGTGCATTCAGCCAAGTGTTTGTAAAAGAGCAAATGCTTCTTTGTGTCTTCCTTTTTGGTTACATGCAGTAATAAACTGAGTTCAAACAGCAAACTGCTAAGCCTAAACATCTTGAAAACAGCCATTAATTTCATGTCTATAACGTTTTCTATGTGTCCCAGCAGCTGATTGCAATCACCAGTGCCAGCGTTTGCACTCACATATCTGATTTGTTGCATTGAAGTTCCACATCTCAGTGCATTATTGGTTCCTGCAGTAAATGGCACTCACAAATTGTGCAAGGATTGTGTAATTCTTTGCAGTGGATTATATGATTTGAATTATAATTAGATGCCAGGCTAAGTATTCTTTTTGTCATATAAAAGGGTCTCTGAAAAAAGGAAAATAATCTAGTCACTGTTGGAGTCTTTTCTGTATATATTTTAATGAAAGGCCTGTCATTTTATTTGATGGTGTAGTGTCTTCAGATTAGTGCTGCTTTCTTAACTGTGTCTAATCTTATTTGATTTAAGCATCATGGAATAATAAAAGAAATCAGTATAGCAGAGGTTTGTTTTGAAGTCAAGGGGGTTAGCAAATCAGTAAACATCAGTTCATCATGTTTAATTAGCTAACAGGAATTTTCTGAAACCATTAAACAGGGTCTTAACAAACAAATTGGATGCAGGCTTATTAATTTATAGTGAAGTTCTGGTGTGGAAACGGAAATCTTTAAATCTGACTCTGTTTTCCTTTATACAGATATTACAAAACAGTTTGTCTATACAGTTTTAGTAGATCCTTCAATAATGTGAAGCATTTCTTTTAGTCCCCTTCCATCAGCCTATGAAGCTGAGAAGATTAATATTTGTCTTCATCATTGGATCATTTGCAAAAACTAAAAGAGCATA
>VZUA01002694.1:8947-19975 GCA_013401035.1 Horornis vulcanius | reverse complement strand
GCCCATTCATATTTGTATTAAATTTCACATGGATTTAATGCAAGACATTCACACAATTTAATCACAGTAATAATAATTTCAGTATATTTGTATGCAAATTACTTGGAAAGGGCTTGTCTCAAAGAAGAAAGACAAATTTGAACTAGGACATTTGTGATGTTAGCTCTAGAGAAATACGTGATTTTTACATGTTCACATGTAAAATAGAGCTGCATTGGGTTAATTAAATATGCATCATACTACACTTTTTCATTAGGAGTGGATGAACAAATAGCATGTAAAAGTTCACAGGAGTAAAGGTTCACAAAGACAAAAACACTCAGCTGCAAACCAAATGTTTGATGTTGCCAGATTTAGAGGAACAAGAACACTGAGAAAAATAAAAAAAGCAGCAAATCCACAGTGAGTGGGGATAATAATATGAGTTGTTAGAAGTTATGTTCCTGAGAAGAAAAAGCTGCTAAAGTGCTGAAAAATCTGCCACTCCATTACAACCCCTTACCCATCCTCTGAGCTTTTTGACTTCATAAGCCGGTATCCATCACCTTACAAGCAGGAGCATAAAGAATGAGAGAGAGTAAAACACAATCAGATATTTCTGCTGATTAAGTTCTTCTTTTCTACTTTACCTTCAAAATAGGCTCAGAAATTGATCAAGAGTTTCGTCTAGGACATGTGGTCGCTGTGATAGCAAGAACAAATTTAAAAAAACAGACTGTATTAAAGCAACATCTGGGAGCTAATCATACTAATATGAATAATTGAGAGCTAGAAATTAATCTCTACCAGTGTTCATGCAGTCATTTAATACTCTGGTCAAGTTTGCACTAAAACAAAAGTGTAATTTTTTTAAAGTGTCACCAGCAGTTCATTATTCCTCACTATCATAGCAGTAAAGAAAATTAGTGAATGTTTTTGAAAATTTTTTGTATAGAAAGAAAGCATTCATAGATAATAATCTCTTGTCAAATATACTAATAATTACTTTTTTATCAAACTATGAGAGTCTGAAATTGTTAATGGCTCAAACATTGTGAAAATCACCAAAAGGCTTTTCTCGCTGTAGCAAACTGCAAAGAAGCAACAGCTCACCTGCAAACACCAAAGGCCCCCTCAAAAATGACTCCTGAACACAATATAAGAAAAAGGTGACACTAATTATCTCCAGTCTAAGGAAAAGTAAATAAGGTCGAGGGGAAAAAAAGAAAAAATAAAGAGTTTACAAGATACTCAGAACTTCCTTCAGAGACTAAGAGACAAACCTTACAGTTTCTAGCTGAATTACANCAGGGGGTGCTGTAATGCACAGACCCACTTGCTGAGGCCAGGTTTGTGCGCTCTTCCCACCCAAATTGGGTAGGAGAAGAGGTTTTGGGTGTGTGATGGTGAGCCTCTGGTACAGAGCGGGTGAACACCACCACCAGAGGCTACAAGTCAGACAAGCAGGAGAACCTGCTGCTGAGAGCCCTCCCTCACACAAGCTGGCTCAGCTGTAAAACTGCCCCCAACCCTCCCCTGGGGAGGTCACATTCACATGGACTCTTCCATGAGAGGCATCTGTCATGTCCTGGAAGGTGCCAGAAGCCATCAGAGAGCCCTGAAGTGCCCCAGAGACATTCTTGAGGCCTTACACCCCAGGACTGCACGTGATCCAGTGCTGCAATACACCCAGAGTTTGTTGCAAAACACAGTGTAAAACTTCCCCCCTTCCCGGGGAGGTAGCACAGATACATAACTGAGGTTATGTATCACCCCACTGAAATCTGTGTTTGGTGGAACCCCCAGCACAGAGAAGAACAGATAAAGAGGATCTGTGGGAGGCTGCTGGATCCAGAAACCAGTGATTATTTGTCTTCTCTGTCTTAATCTCTTTCTCTTCCCTGATCCTCAGCTCCTCTCTTTTCTGTTTCTTTCTATCTTTTGCTCTTGCTCACATTTACTGTTAAATAAAATACCTCCTATTAACTTCTGCATATAGTCTCAGTTCCATCTAAATTTGGGTAGAGGCATCTCTAATAATCAGATCATAACACAAATGTGTATGAATGTGATATTAAATCAACTATTTAGTTAGGATATATAAATCAGCTTAGAGTTTTATTACAGCTTTGTATTTCCACTTACGGGTTACCACATAAATAGCTACAAAATGAATTTCTGCCAACAGGAGATGAAGCTATATCTCACTAAATAAAATCAGTGCTAAAATATTCCTTTGGATTCATTGCAGCCTCTTAGCACAGAGCAACAGAGATGCTTTCTACTTAACCAGATTATAGAAAACTTATGAAGCCATATCAATGATGTCAAGTGCATTAGACATTTTACTAGAGATGTTATACTTAGAGATGTTGAAAATAAATAGATTTACTACAGTAGTGAGGTGTATCAGGAAATACATTACATATGAGTGTGTATAATATAGTCTTGTTAGTCCTGGTTAAGAACATGCTAATATGTGTCACCCAATAGTCTATTGTATTAATATGTTTTAAAATAAGGAAGTAATATTATCTAGTGTAATTTAAGGTAGGAGGATTTAGAGTGTTTGCTAATGTTTGTTAACAAGAGCTTTGAAATAAAAAAAAAAAAGCCATAAAAAATGCCATCACAGAGAGAAAAAATGCTATGTCCCTGATTCACACCCCCTCAATATGTATTTTGACTTCTATGCCCAACTCACTATTAAATAATGGTTTTAAATACTTAAACTTTCAGAAAAAAACAGGCAGTAAATGCAGCTTATTGCCAAAGTTGGATCAGTTTGTCTGTGTCAAACAACTTCCAAGCTGCATAGCTATCTGACAAGTAACATCTTTACCAGACTCAAAAAGAGAAAAATTCACTTCTTATGCTTTATGTCATGACTAATACTGTTGTGACCAGAGGCAAAGTAAAAAATTCTCTTAGCATTTAATAAGAATGGGTTTGTACAGTGGGTGACAGGCATTTTATAACTTACAAGTCTGTGAACTATTGGGTTATGTAAACTCGTAATTTAATTTAGAATTTGATTTTTGCATCATTTTATTGAATGGTGAAAGCTGGTTCTATGCTCTTCTAGGGCAGTGTGACTTCACTGTAACGTGTTTGTACTAAATCACTGTGTGCCACCTGTTCTTAGGTGTTAGCACTGATCAATACTTTTATCAGACCATATCCTATATATATCTGAGACTGTCTAATTTAGATTTTCCCAAGGAAATGAGGTTTTAGTTTACATACAGATCTGACTGTAGCTTTCTCATTTACCTCTGGATGCCTAGAAAAGAGCATGTTCGTTACTGCAATTCTTTTCATTGTAAAAGAAAAGTTAAGCTATGGCAGCAACTGTTGCTAGATGCTGGCCTTTCTCTCAAACCAGCTTACCAGCAAAATGAATTATTTAGGACAATGAGGAAGATTGATGATCAAGCATTTCAACATCTTAGGCTTTCTTTATACTATGAGAAGTCTATAAAAGCCTCACTTTTAATCTCAACTGTGTCTTAGGAGTACTAGAGTTTAATTTATGTTGCAACTTAAGATCCCAAGTGTTAGTCTTCCTCCTTCCACAAGAGTTTTAACAAACTCAGAAACTCACCTGGATCAGCAGAGAACATTAGTCTTCCACAAGTTCACCCATGATGATCTGACTGTCTTTCTAATAAGAGAGACAAACTGAAATATCTTAACACTGTATGGGTTTCTCCTGAAAATTTCCCCCCTTTGGTGTTGCAGTTCCAATACACCCAAGGTTACAGAAAGTCCCAAAGAATTTGGTCCTCTCTTCATGAAATTGCCAAATGATTGTTGGAGATACAAAAAATCATTTCTCTAACACTTTATGTTCTGTACTGCCTTGTGGGTATCTGAGAACACAGGCGCAACCTTACCCTAGCTGAGTTTGCAAATGGGGTAAAACTCTCAGGAATAAGCAGATTCTTGCATGTTACTTTGTTGTTGTCTGGCCAGATCTTGCTATGCACCTTCTCTCTGAATGCCAGGACTGCAGTGCCATTTTGGATGGAGAGAAGTGTCTAGATAAGGCTTTGAGCTCTCACCTGGCTCTTGCTTTGGCAGTAGCAGTCTCCAAGAACATACAGTAGAGACTATACTCTATAAACTATAATAGAGATTATATTCTACAGAGTCAGAGGCCAGATGAAAAAAAAACAATATGTGAAAATATTAAATCACTGAAACCCAGAGACCATGGAGGCCGTTAAAATACTCTAGCAAAACCAAAACCCTCTCTTTGCACTCAAGGAATTAATTTTAGCTTTCCTACAGCAAACAAGATATTTAAGCCATGTAGTACATATTGTTACAAATTTACATGTACAACCTTATTTATCCTCAGTGGTGTAAAATGCTACAACAGAACTTTTGTGTGTCTTTAAAGAGCCACAGAGCAAACCTGTACATCTAATAATGCATGTGTTGCTTGAATATCTCTGAGAAACAAAAGATTTAGCGTAGGAATGTTTGTGCTCCTACTTTTACATTGCAAGATGAAATGCACAGGTATAAATAATACAATGCCCTCATTTTGCATAACCTATTTATAATTGCTGTAACCACAAGTTCCTTGCAGTACAACAACATCCTATGCTCCCAATGTGAACTGCTGCATACTGCAGTCAGCATCACAGTGCTCTGTGGAAAGTCACTCACTGAAACGCAAATCGTATCTTAAGCCAACTTCTTTGTATGTCACCTCTTCTCTGGTGTGACTCCATAAAAACACAATGCAGGATAGAAGGAGGACTTGTTTAAACCCTGCAGAAAGGATGCCACAAATGCAGTGTGCAGTTTCAAAGCTTTCTGCTTTGCTGCCCTTTAAAAAGTGTTCTGAAACAGCTGACAATAAAATATTTTTAAATATTACAAATAAGTTGATTTATGTGCCATTTGAATAAAGTACCTGTCTCAAGTGAAATAACTATTTATAGACTAGTACAGTTCAAATAATATTTTAAAACCTTTTAGTTAGATTTGCAGAGAAAGGCACATTCTGTGCACTATTCTGAATATGAAACATTATGCATTTGGAATGTTCAGCTGGACCAAAACATGTTATTCTCTGTATCAAAGTTAAATAAAATTTGCAATGTTGTAGGCCCTGTTTATTACTACAAGTATAAGAAAGATGTTTACTCAGATGGTTAGCCTGTACAAAAATCCATTTTATCATGGACTACATGAGAAGACATAATAGGCCAGAGAGACACAAACTGCAAGTAGCTGAGTTATCTTCTACACATTTAAAAGACATACTTAAACCAAAAGTTGTGACACGTAACTGAGTTCATTGTAATTGTCTAGAAAAAGATTTACTTTGTTTTTTGATTGTACTTCCTTTTAGCACACACTTATTTTGGTACTTATCTTTGACACAGAAGGAATTACATGACTACATAGAATACACCTCCAGAATGATACATAAATTGCACAGAAGGCAAGCATACAGTATGTGTATGATAGCAGAGAATTAGAGTGAAGGCAAATGTTGTGCCAGTTTGAATAAGGAAAAGGATTCTGCTGTAAACTATAGGGGGGGTTAAGTCTAATATTTGTACCAGAGAAGGTTTTAGCACCTTTTTTCAAAGAGATGAACTGCTTGGCTTTTAAAGCACACATTGCAGGAGTGTGATAACCCAAAGGAGTTTGAGGGCAGTGCATCTGATCTGACAAATTTTTTGACTGGATAAATCAAAATTGCAGGCAACTGAATAGATTCTCTTTGTACAACTTTAATGGTTATTGTTGCTGAACAGGGATGGAAGTGTTTCACTCCAGAAGCCCTTTGTGTATGGCTCTCAGGGACTGCCATTAGTAGGAATGACCAAGATGCAGTAACTTGGCTTTCAAAGCAGACACCAAATGTGCACCACAAAACTCTGCCCAGCACTGCTTGTATTGCACTGATTTAGGTGTGTGAAAAAAATCTGAGCATTGATGTGCTGTGTGTGAAACAATTGAGACAGAGTGACAAGATGTAATTCCCAGCTGCCAGTGACCGGTGGGTAACTTGACAAGGCAAGAATATAACTGCAAGAAACTTTCTGACTACATCCATTTTAGTGGTCTTTACCGTGCTCATGATTCTGGAGTAACTTATATTTCTTTCAATAATCCTCCAGTGAAACATAAGCACTTTGAACAAATCTAGTGCCTTAATTTTTTCTGCATCCAGGATTCTTGTTTCTTCTTTCTGCACCTCACTTGTTGGCCAGAATTATTTGCTTGGTAGAGTGATCCTTGATTCTTTTCAACAGGAAAAAATTCAGTCCAACAGGAAGATTAATCAAAATGTCCAAGGTGTGATATGCGGAGGTGATGTTCCTGCTCTGCTTTTGTTAGCTATAAGTCCATAAACATCTCCACTGCAATCACTACTGAAGGGTTTGCAGAACTACGGCTTCTGGTTTGGTGAGACAAAGAGAATGGCAGGAATTTTCCTTTTAGATGTTCTCTGTGAACAGCAAAGATGAAGACAGGTATTCATGACAGCAGGGTAAAAGCTTTTGTATGAACCAGTCACTGTCTCATTTCCATACACAGCATTGCCTGATCTCACAGGAAATATCCCCGAGGGCATTTTAGCTTCAACACAGGATTAAGAGCACTGAATGTGTATACCTCCCTAAAGGAAGCCTGCAGTAATCATGTCAGTCCTAGGGTTTGTGAAATAGAAGCATTGATCTTACATTTAATTTTCTATTTGCTACAGCTGCTTGACAACCAGAATTGTGGTTGTCTAGATGCAGAATTGTGGTTGTCTAGATGCAGAATTGTGGTTGTCTAGATGTCAATATCTATGGAGTGGAATAGAGAGTGACCTGCAAGGTTGAGGAGTCAGCTGAGTAACGTAATCACACCTCGTTCTCCTTTAATCTCAGCAGAATGGCTGCTTTTATACAGTTTAACATAGTTTACAGTACAAAGCAATTCCCCACTGGCATGTAACATACAGGAATATAAATAAACATTGTTTACCTTTCACACTTAAGGTGGCAAAATGCTCAAACCAGCATCTATGCTATTTACCTTATAACTAAACTACTATCTTTCCTGGCATACCTTAACATAATTTCTGACTGCGCCACAGGTCCAGGCCTTCACTCAGGCCTGTCCCTGGGCCTAGGCTGACAGGGCCCCAGGCCTGCTGGGCCAAGCTGGGCCCAAGCTGGGTTGCCCAACTCAATTCAGGAGCAAATCATGTCCCTGCTCCCTAAGAAATTCTGCTACAATGGAGAAATTATTTTTGTCCTTTATTTTTTAGTATTCTCTTTTGGTATATTGAAAGTGGTGTTGCATCAAAAGCAGCATTTCCTGTAAGGTTTAAATCCTTACATGGTTGTTCTTGTTGTGTCCTTACTCCACACTTCCTATCTGCCAATTTTTTTCTGAACAAAGGCTACTTCTGTAAAAGAATGTTGAAGAAAAATCATTAAACACCCACAGTGACTACATTTCAAGGATGAGGTAGCAAGTATTTCTTCAAAAAGATCATCAAGGTTCTTTAATATCCTAGTGTAGCAGGTGAATCTTTCTCATGACATATGTTAGCTTCAAAAGAAAGTGTTTTTTCTGAACTTTGAGCTGAAAAGCAATTTTTCTGTCATGTTGCTTAATATATCAATAATATTAAACTTTTCACTCTCAGTTTACTCATTCATTCCTTTACTGTTAATTGCATTGATAACACTAAGTCACAAACTAAATACTAAATTTAAATTTAAATACTAAATTTCCATAATTTTTCTCTTACATTTAAGAGAATTACAAGGTAGTTAACTGAATCAGAACACTGACAAAAAAATAGCAAAATTAACTAGTCAGACCAAACTTAACCAAGTTCCTGGATAAGAACCTTCTTAAAACTGCTAGATTTTGGCAGATCCAAGCTCTCTGTGTAGTTTTCTGTGTTGGCCTTTCTTCACTGAGCACAAAAAGTCTCTGCTCCTTGGCCACACTGATGCTGCCACTTTTAGCAGTTCCACATCTCTCTACACAGTAGTTTTCACTCATGAGTAGNAACAGGGGACCAGAGGGAGGAACAAGAAGGATGGGACCTCACAACCCAAAGCTGTAACTGAATGATTAAACCCCAATATGTAAATAGACCAAAACTTATCAAAGTGTCAGACCTTGTGGCTGGCCATCCGTTTTGTGACCATTTTGGGTCCAACTTGGGCATAGCTCTGGCTAGGCTCTTGTGCTGCCCAAGGTGTATCCTTTAAGGTCTTTCAATAAATGCCTACTTTGTTCTCTAGCTCTGTTCAGTCTCTGTTCCAGGTCAGCCTTGCCATCATTAATATCTTCACTGAATTTTGCAAAGGTTGAAATAATTTTTATTGTCATTGGAAGCAAAAATGCTATTTTTTTTCTGGGGAAAAAAAAAAGAAAAAGAAAAAAATATACCTGTTTGTTCTGCTTTTCTCCACTGCTAAAGGAATTAATGTCCAATATTTCCCACAAGCCACATTTGGGTGTATATAAGTGTTTGCCAGGGAGGAAAAGTTTTTCCATGCCCACCCGTTTTGATAGCAGAGGGTAGCTCAAAAGCAAACCACAGAAGAATGTGATGGAAACCTGTGTAAATAACTGTACTGCATGTTCTCACAACATACCTGGCAGAAGTTGATCAGGTCACTTACCAACTCTATAGCATTGTTGCTTTTCCCTCTCAGCTGTAATAAAGGGGGATGTAGACATGCAGCTGGAAGAAATGCAGTCCATTTTTGTCATTATTTGAATTACAACAAAAGCAGGTCCTTGGGCTTGTGACATAATTTGAAAACATTATGCAATAAAAGATATAGTGATGTATATTTCTTTCTAACATTTTCAGATGTGATTGTGAAAAACAGAAGCAAATAATCTAATGACCCAATTCATTGATTCTAGTGTAAGATACCCTAAGAAGGCAAATTAACAAACATCTGATTTAAATTTCATTAACCATGATATTCTATATAACCAAAATATATAATTTGATGTATAAAGGAAAACAGAAAAAAATTCTTAAGCATTTTATTCAGGGGGAAAAATGCAGGCATTTCTTTGAAGATGGATATTTTGGAGGTGTGTTTTAATGGAAAGAGAATTAAAACACAGAACAGCCTATCAAATTTATGAATAAAGTAGCCACTCAGCACCCTGTTCTCAGCTTGCTGGTTACCTGAGCAGAGAAAGGTTTCCTTGGTGTCACGAATATATCCAGTATTTATTGTTAAGTCTAGATCCATTCACAGGTGGAACTGCAAGTTCAGAATGTTGCAGTAAGATAGGATTCTGCACACAGAGAACTAGAAGGTTAAGGCCTAGACAAGTCAGAGTGAGATACAGATACTCAAAAAAGAAAAAAAAAAAAAAAAAAGCTGTTTTGATGTGGAGAGATTTTACTATAGTAGCCATTCAATATCCTTGTCTTTTCTCTTTTTCAGTATTATCAGAGATGATGACTTACTTTAATAAACTAAATAATTCACTTTCTTAACGTGAAGCACTAAGGTCTCTCTAATCTGTGTCTGTTTTAAGGGGGGAAGACTTAAACACGGTCAATTGCTCACTGTGTTTCCTAATTAAATAGTTTATTCTGCCCCGAAGGTTTTTCTGGGCCACTGCTAAGGGCAGACAAATTCTCTAAACAGGACAAGATGTTTTACCTCCTGTCCTTCCTTAATTGACCTGTTCTATTGTTCAAGCCCATTAAACCTGGTTGACTGCTTTCATTAAGAAACAAATTGGGATTTGGAGTTGGCTTTTGCTCAAGTACTTCAAATTAAATTCCACCACCACCACCGACCCCCCCCGCACCATTTTCAACTAGCTTCATGTATAGACAAGCATCTAAATAATGAAAATTTTTGGTACTGTATGATTACCATAAAATCAGCTTCTGATGCTGCTTCAGAATCTGGGAAAATATCTATTTTGAGTGATAAATTAGCTTAAAAGGTAGCTGAACAAAGAGCTGTCCTTTTGTAAAGAACAGCAGCACCTCATTTTTCTGGTTATTGTAACTAGTTTAACTTTAATTGCACTAGAAGCTACAAATTTAAGTCCTTTTTTGTTGGATTCTAAGACTCTTTCTTGTTTTACAATAAGAAGTCAAGCAACAAAATAAATTAACATTGCCAGTTTACTGCCTGGATCCACACCTACATACTGTGTACAATGTTTTTCTGTATATCTCAGATGGTTCTGGAGGTTTTTTTGATTTTCAGAAAAATCTCAGTTTTTGGACAAGCTTCATACTACAAAGCATTCAATATGCTGATAGAATATGAAGCTTGATAATATAAAATGGTTTAAAAAAAAACAAAACCAACAAAAAACTGTTGGGATTTTAAAGTGCAGAATGCCTAAGGGATGGCACACAAAATTTTCATGGATCCTTAATGCAAGGATGGATTTTTGTTGTAGAAGAATCTCTTTCAGCAATGAGGGACACAGTTTCCGATGTTTATATTTTACAATATTTTTCAGTTGCCTACTGCATTATCTAAATCCAGAAAACTCCTGCACACTTTTTCTTGGCTGTATTTCTTTATCCAATGCCAGTCCACATTCTGAGCTATGTTCTACCATGAACACATTAAAAATGGAGGCATAGAGATCCCAAACTTTGCATCACTGTTCTCTATTCCTTTGGATTATCTTGCTTGACAACACCTTGATGTTTCTGAACCACTTTTTGTAACGTTGAAGAAAGAAACAGTCATTAAGCTGTGACCAATTAAAATTCCCGTGGAGAAAAAGTAACACCTTAGGATGAAAGAGATGATAAAACTCTCTGAACTCCTTCCAAATTGTCTAAGGCCATGAATACATATATTGGAAAGGGTGTGTCCTCCTCATTTTATATTCCTCTTTTACTCAGAAGACTAATTCCACAGGAATAAACAAAATAAGCCAGAGATTTGAAAGCAACTTCAAAGGAGTTCAGCACCTAATTCTATTGATGGCTCTTTTGAAGATGCAGACCTTCACCTCTGGAGTAATCTACATCTTTTAGAATGTCCTAATATTGCACAG
>VZUA01002680.1:34559-60337 GCA_013401035.1 Horornis vulcanius | reverse complement strand
TTTGGTTCCATAACCCAAGACAATGTGATATCTATATTTTCCTTCCCTGTGTTTTCTGGTGTTTATGTTCAATTTAGTTTTAGCTGTCCCGAGTGATTGGATTTTCAATGTTTTCCTGAAAAGACAATACCATATGTCTCCTGTTAAGATGATCTGTCCTCTTTTTCCCCATGCAGCAATGGTCTGGTCGTGATGAATATTCAGGTGGCACTCTTCTTAGTTTGTGCATCTCAGAGGTTTGTAGACAGTTCAGTTCCTGGCTCATTGGCCCTTGCTTAGCGAGATCTCCTATTTAATCTTTGTGTTTGTAAATTATTTCTGGTTCTTGATAATGCACCTGTTGCTCTTCTGCAGCCTTCTATTTTGAGGTTTTTTTGAGCAGGTTTAGCCCAGAGTTAAATCCTAGCTTTCTGGTATGGTTGCAACCAAAATAATTTGAGGCTTGTCAGCTCTAGAGACTGCTAGTAATACTGTAAACACATGCAGTAAGTGTAGCTATTTGCCTCCAGCAGTGCCCACCTGTACACAGAAGTAGCTCTGTGACAACAGTCTTTTCCAGGAGACTGCATCCTGCATCTCCTGTGCCTGTGTCACTGCAATGGCTCTGAGTACGAAACACTGATGGTTCAGGTGTGGTGGTGGCTGGTTCTCTCAGGAAGGGTCTCATATTGTCTTTTACCCTTGGTCCAAACAGATGCACTCTGGATGATGGTTTGCATGTAGATGTAAATGCTTATTTGTCATGCAAACATTAAAACATGCCGTGCTTATAAGGAGAAAAATGATACAGGGCAAGGGACAGGCAGTTTTTACTTAATGCTGTGGCTTGCAGAGTGTTGTTTGCAGATAGGGCACTGCACTGACTTCATATTATGCATCACAGACCAGCAGTGACCTATGGGCCACAGTTTAGGTGATGCTGTTCTAGGGCTTTATCTATACTAGACAAAGGAATACAAATGATGCACAGTTTATTGTTTTGTTGTAAAGAGAAATGACATTGTGGAAGGGTTTGGAGTGTTTTTTAATGTCGGGAGCCAATTGTTGCATGTGCTGCAGCTGTGTTTCTGCTGTCAGAGGTGAAGTAAAGTGAAGTGAAGGTGAAGTGAAGTAAAGGTGAAGTGAAGAGGTGATTTCATCAGTGTAGGTGCACATAAATGTACTTGAAGCTACAGAAGACTCCTACCTTTATAACTTTTTGGAAGCATCTCCAGATATTACTACTCCTTTTTCCTGCTTTGAGGGGATCATTTTAAGCCATTCAAATTATTCCTTCCAAGGGGTTTTTTTTTCTTTCAAACTTGGTTTGTAGACAGTGCCCAAGAAGTGAATGAATATAAATATGAAAAATACAAAGATATCCAAAACCTTACTGACAAAAGGGAAACCTTACAAGGCATTCCACTGCTGCTGTCTTGAGTGTGCTACCACTAGTGATAAAGCAGAGGAGTTTGAGATCATCTGTGGCTTGTTAGAGGCAACATCAGAATTCAAAACTGAACACCTACTGCTCAAGGCTTTTGAACAGTCATGAAAACCTGGTCTTTGTTTAGACACCTTAGTCTTAGCTGAGCATTTAGAAGATGCCTTTCCTACTTAGACATGCAGTGATTATGTATGGTATGCTTGAAGGACTACTGTGAGAATTTCCTTTTAGGAGCCCCTGATTAGGGGTTTTTCTTTCCTCACAAAGTCCTGTACCAGGGTTAAGAAGATGAATGGAACTTGCAGCTTCGGTCTTTAGAGATGTTGAGTCTATTTCTTATCTCAAGTTCTGCATGCCGCCAACACCTGGCTTAACATGCTGAAAAACACAGCTGAACTGGGGTCACAAGATAAAATTCCAAGGTCTTTTAAAGGTTTCTAGTCCAATTAACTCTTAAAATATACTATATTTACAGTTTTGTGCCAACAATCACTACCTATTCTTAACACACAATTTTTGTATCAAACCCATTCAACCAATGTCTCTGTGCCACCATCACAGCAGAAAATGGAGTAGAGAAGATGAGACACGACCCAAAATTCTCCATCTTGCTCTCATCTATCTCCATACTAAGAACCCAAACCTACAAATTTTCATCCTGAGACAAACTAAACTACTATTTATTTCAAATCTTCGTTGCTTTTAATTCATCTCTAAGTGTTGGAAGTATTTCCCATGGACTAAGGTCAAAGGCAATGCTTTCCTGGGGTCCCAGCCAGGGTCTTGGACCCCTCAGGGCAGCTCAAGGGATTTTCCATGTGCCCTGGACTCCAAGAGACTACAATCAGCAGTTCTGTCTTAAGGTACCTCCTCCTATTAACACTTGTGCTCCTCGTGGTTTCTAACACCTGTCTTTCATGCATCTGTCTTTCAAAAAGCGCAACTTCAGGCCAAAAATCAGTGCAGTTTTGTCATATAGCCATATTTATAGGGTAAGAAAGAATGGCACTGCTCAGTGATCCCATCAAAGTAGTTGGCAAATGCATCTGCCAGGAAGGATTTAGTAATGGGTGTTAAGATAATGAGCCACAAGGAGGTGGACTATGACTTTTCACTCCTTGCCATCTCTACTTCCAGTTCATAAGGTCTTCAGAAAAAGGAAAAGCTGTTACTATTGTTGATTGCTCAACTCTTGCAGAGTTCTTGATCTCTGCAGATGCTGTATGTAGTATCTATGCAGTGGTATTTCCTGGGAAGGGTGAAAACCAAGAAGATAGGGGTTTATTGGCTTTAAACCTGAGGATTGCTCAGGTTTTGGTGGCTGCAATCTCCAAAATTAGATTTGTGTTTGGATTTAGGATATCCTCAATCGGGCCTACTGGGGAGAAGCCCAGTTGCTGTTTATGTACCCTAAAGTAATCACTTTGTCTTTCCTCTGCCACAGAGTGGGTGGAAGGGGAAACAGGACCTCATGCAGGGCTCAGGAGAGAGAGGTGGAGGGGGATGATCTTCAGGGAATCAGTCTGGCAGCTGGAAGGAGTTGGGCCCCATTTAAAATGACTGCTGTTGCATTCAAGGGGCCATTTTAAGTGCCTGTTATCCTACTCTCACTTAGGGTTATAATTTGAATGAATGCAAAGCCAACAGAAATGTTAGATTCCAGTACAAATCTGTTCTGATTTGGGGATTCATCTGGGTCCCAACAATGCGTAAAGTACTGCAGAATGAGAGGTGATACATTGTGGAAATGTAAGATATGAATTTTATATTTATTACCGACTTGGCAGGGTGTTTTTCACATCACCATTCTGGTACAATTTTGATTAGGTTTTTATGCTGAGAATCGAAGAAACACTGCTTGTGTGTACGTAATTCTCTTTCCTTATTATGCATCCCTTCTCTGATAAGGAGAAATCTGTGCTGATGAGACAGGGTTGGCAGTCATTGCACTGTAACAATACAGTTCAGACAATGGCAGTAAAAACTTCCTCTGCCAGTGTGGAGGATGTGTGTTGACATGGAGCAGAGTGCCACTAGCAGTGGGAGAACAGGTAAGTTTCTGTCTTGCCCAGCTGACCTCTGCAAGAGTTTGTGAGGGTGATGGTAGTTTCTGTCATCTTGCTGTGTATGGGGGAACCTGTTCAATGGTCCTCAGTCCACGTATTGATCTCATTTGTCATAAATCGTTGCCTTGTAATGGATTTTGTTTACTCCCAGCATGTTCTGGCTCTGAACTAGCATTGGAAGCAGGTAAAATTTGTCTGCAGATGGAATGCTGTCTATTCTCTCACAGGTATTCATTTGCCTTAGATGGGAAAGCATCAGGGAAATACCCTTCTCTGTAGACTACCTTACAGAGTTAAGAGTTCTGGGGCAGAGGTAAATCTGATGTGTATATTTATACTTAGTTATTTATGCAGTCCTTGTCTTTTGTATAGAGCGTTTTACAAGCACTGGTGCATGTATTTCACCTTGCTTTGTGTCAAAAGTAGTACTGGTCCCCATTTCATAGCTTCATGAAGAACTATGTTGTGTGGTTTGAGATGGTGCAGAAAGTCTGCATTAAAACTGGGAATTAAACCCACACTTCTCAGATTCTTAGTTCAGTGTCCAGTACTCAGGAAGAATGAGAAAAAAAGGCAGGATGATTTTTGTGCTTATTCAAAGATACATTTCCATATTTTTATGTTGAATCTGCCTGTGAAGATAAACAGCTTCAATGTAGCATTCATTAGGATAATGACCTTGAGAAGGAGTTTAGAAGGATAAAAATGTAGAGGGTTTTTCATCCTCACTGCAAACTGCATTGCAATTGTACTGCAGGAATGCACTTGGCTTGTGGCATTTGGTGGAACCAGAAGATTTGACTCAGTGTGATACTGGCAGAGCAAAACATATGAACAGACGATCACCAGAAGTTTATTTACTACAATAAGATTATAAATTGTCATCTGGGCTATAGTTGTTTGACTCTGTGATCTTTCTTCATTGCAATAAGTAGTAAAATGTTTGCCTAAACTATCAGGAGGTTGCTTGATTCAGTGTTTCTGTGACTCAGCTGGCAAATGGTAACTTGTTAGTTGTGGTAACTCAATTGCTTGTTTCTGTGTTTGTAGCTCTTGGACTGATTTTGGTGGGTAACCATTGTCAATAGAAGGCAAGTGAAAGGAAAAGCCTGGGATTTACCTGGATGTAATCACTTTTCTCTGGATAGTCTGGATAGAAGCAGATCTGCTTGTAGAGCTGATGGCAAAAAGAAATGGAAAAAGTTTTGCCTGTGTCTAAGTTGCTGGCCTACTGAAATAAATCTGTCATCCTCATCTGAGCTGTGAATTTTTATATTCAGAGTTTTGGCTGCAAATGGACAAAGCTGAAGTGGTGTTACATAGGTTAGTATTTTATTCCCTATCCTCCCACAGCTGGAAGACTCACCCTTTGTGGAAAAGGTGGAGAGCCTTCCCCTTGTTGAGAACCAAGCTAGGCATTTGGGCAGCCACACATCAGTCCATAGCTTCACATTATCCAACAGTGATGTGTGAAGTCAGGTGGCTCACGCCTACGCAAAATGAACTTGTGGTCTGTGCTCAACCTTTGGGCTGCAGATAGTCTATCCAAGGTCTAGAACCTTAAAATAGCCCACATTCAGCTCCAGGAGGAAACCTTGCTTTCAGTGTAAAACCACTGGGCACTTATGCTTGTTGATGCAAGGACGTTGGTTTGCAGTAAGATGGGGTATGAGTTTATGGCTCCCCTGCTGTTCTTGGCTCTTCTGTGTGGGCATTTTTCATATGCATTTAAGAGCTGAACTGCTTATTCCAGCAATGTTGAGTAAGGGTGGCTACAGCGTGAGTCAGTGTGCAGTGCCCAGTGTGCCATCCACTCAGAGCCCAGCTTATCGCTCCCTTCCCAGGGTGAACAAGCCCTTGGAAAATGTTTGGATTTTACAGAAGGTCATGCAGGATCAGAGCAGCAGCAAGGTGATGGGGTGGGACTGTGGAGCTGTGATACCAGCAGGGATGCACATGCCATACCAGACACAGCTGGGACACATCGGGATTAAATGTGCCCTGGTCAAGGCAGGAACATTGGTGATACAAGTGAAGAATGCCTGTGTGGGGATGGCAATATCGTTCTGCAGTCAGAAGCCAGGGGAGCCCCTGGATCACACTGGGGTTAAGTCGTACCAGTGGGACCTTGCCTCTCCCCTGCCTTTGCCCCACGCTGGCCTTGGCAGAGCCCACAAGGGAGGCCTACGGTGCTCAGCGGAGGAAGGAGGGGAGCCAATCCTTTCCGCAGTGGAACACGAGCTGGCATCTGAGCAGCCTCACCTCTGCCCCACTGGCTCTCACTGGCCCTTCCTGGCTGCCTGCCTCCTCTCTCCAGTTGCCAGCCCTCCGCCCGCTGGCAGGCACCGCGTCCCCTACCCAGGCTGGGAGCAGGAAAGAGAGGGGTGGGCTGCTAAGAGGACCAGCGCCCTCGGGCCCCTGATCCACCCCAGCAGAGCAGCGGGCTGCTCCCTGGCTCCCCGTGTCAAGCGAGTGTTTAAACTTGTGCTAGTCTCCTGGACACCTTCCCAGTGAGTTTTCCAGAGAATGACTACAGCTGAAATGCAATTAGACACAGATGGAGGGGGGGGTGGGGGAGGGGTGGGAGATGAGCCGAGTTTGAAAATGGGGGGAGGGGAACGATTAATTGCGAGGACGTGAGGCAGAACTGGCATGTGTGGGAGAGATGAGCGCGAGGATCAGAGGTCCCCGCTGGGAAACGCTTGCTGGGCAGGGGCCGGGAACCTGAGGAGGTCTCTGTACTCTCAGCTGCTGCTGCTGCCGCTGTTGTGGTTGTTGGAGAGCCAGAGGGAAGCAGCAGGCGCATCTCAGGGATGATTAATCATGTATGGCAGCAGTGAGGAAGGAGGACGCGGTGCGCACATGGAGACCAGCACCTCCCCTTAGCCCTGCGCGCCTTTTGCTCGCTGACAGCGATCTCTTCTGCTCAGAAAACCAGCCCTAGCGGAGGACAGCCAGAGGGGGACCGTGTTTTGCCTGAGCCAAGGGACCGCTCCTTAACCACTCCATCCTCCGGGAAACTTAAATCTCCTGGATCTGGAGAAGAATGAAAAAAATGTGAAAGCAGGGAGTTGAGCTAGTCCAGGTGGGAGAAAAGGCAGACCTGACTGAAGGTTTAATTAGTGAGGAGCATGGAAAAAATAAAAGTAGATTTGGCAACAGCAGGCTGCAGTTGCTTCCCAGTTGGAGAGATGGGGACAGGGCACAGACCAGTCCAGATTGTTGTTGCTGGTCTCTCTTTGCCTCAGGACTTGTCAGCCACCTCTCCCTCCCCACACTGGCAATACCTGAAGGGGAAAAAACCCCAACAAATAAAAACATAATTTGGTTTTCGTTTGGGGAAAACGTTTGGGGAAAGCATTTGTTTTAAATCTCCAGGATCTGACTTTCATTGCTGTAAAGAAAAGCTTAAGAAATAGGAACTTGCCTTTTTTTCTCTGTGTGTGTATATGTGATTTTTTTGCGAGGTCAGAGCCCCACAAAAGGTGAGAACCAGAAGGTGAGAATATCAAAAACTTCCAGAGAAGGAGACATGGCTAAACCAGGGCCAGTGGCAGACCTGCAACTTTTTACCAGGCTCCCCAGTCTAACAGCCATTACCTGCAGTGGTCTGCACACATACCTTCACCTTTTAATTTCTCCTGCAAGTAGCAGAAAGTGTCCCTTTTTCTCTACATCCCTCATCAAAGATAAGGCAGTATTCTTCCCCCTATAATTTACAATCCCTTTAACCTCCAAGACTCCCCTTTCACAATCTGTAACAGTTCTTTTTGAGAGTTTTCCACTGAAGGAAGATTATTTGATTGTATTATCCTACCTCTGTTTCCCTCTGCTCAAGATTTGCTCAAACACCTTTAACCACAGTGCTGTCTTCTGTCACTGAGGTGGGATCGCTGAGCTAATTTTTGTAAGGCTGCTTGGACTCACTACCTTTATGTTTACCCCTGCAAGATTGCTAAAGCGTGTTATTTAATGCTTATAAACAGCTCCACGTTTTCCACGTGCCACTTCCTCATGCAATGCAGAGCTGTGGCCAGAATCCGGAATGTACTAATTTCTTTAGTTTCCTCCTTTTTTTTTCTTAGTTGTTCTAAATGTAGCAAAGTAGTATTTCACAAAGCTAAATATCATCACAAAATAAGAGGAGTAGGGCATAGATTGTTCAGAGGTGGGACTGAAATGGGTCTCTCCAGACAGAGTTAAGTTTGTTATGAAACGTGTGCTATATGCAGAGCTATGGAAAGCTAGGCTACTGTTGGGGAAATTGGAGGTAACCTCTGTATGGTTGTTTTGGGATCCCTGGATTAAAAATAAAATAAGCAATGTAGTTTTTCAAGCAGAATTGAAACACGTTGGTGGCATCAGAAGCTGAAAAAACCAAGAGCTGGAATAAATACTTAATGCTCCTTCCTGTGAGACAGTACTACAGCCAGTAGTCATGGAAAACAGGACAAAACAGATGTGGATGCCTGAGCAAGTGAATAGTACTGCTTCATTCGTTGCTGTTTTGAAGTGAGATGTTTTCCTCTCCTCACCAATTTGCCAAGCTTCCTTTGTGGTTTCGGTGGCCTGGGACAGTGGTGGGAAGAAGGTGCTGGAAGCAGCTGGTATCTTGCACCTACATCAGCCCAGCAGGTCTGATTTTGGGATGTGTGCAGAGCTGCTTTGTTGAGGACTTGTGGGGGAGTGTCTCTGCCTTGGCTGAAGGGCCCACCAACTTGTTTTGAACAATTGAGAACAGGTAGAAGAGCAGGGGGGCATCCACAGGCTGGTACAACACAGCTCCATTTGGAACTTTTTCCTGAAACAGCTTTCTCTAAGGGAGAGCAGCAAAGGGTAGGGAAGCTGGTGGTCTGTGGTGCCTTCTTCATCCACCAGGGGGCTGAAGTGGGGCCATATTAAGGCTTACCCCAAAGTATATGTAGTTTAAGAGAGAGGAGGAAAACTGGGGACGAAAGCATGCAAACCAGGGACAAGAGGATATAATTTGCTCACTCAGCTGGTGGATGGGCAGCAAGAGGAATGTGTTGCTGATTAATGTGAACTGTTGATCGCATTTGGACAGAGGTGATGCCATGGAGAGGAGCAGTGTCCACCTTTGCGCTATTGGACGATCCAGGGGTTATTTAGTCCTTTTCCACTCCGGGGACCATTTTGGTGAGCCCTCCAGCTTTGTGTTGCCTTCCAGCAGCAGTGCTGGTGGCAGTGGCAGGGTCCTTGGCCTCCTGGGGACTGTATCTTGCAAGGTTGGGGGTGGGCAGGACTCCCCCATCTCATCTGGCACCTTGGGAGCCACCTGGTCCCCTCCCCTGCCCGGGGATGCTTTCTGACTGTGTAAGGGGAGCTTTTGGAGGAGCCAGGGGCTGGCTGCCAGGCTTCTTTAATTCCCCCAGCTGGCAAACAGGAGGCCTGTGTCGGTTGCCGGGGCAATGGCGGGAAGCTGTGTTAGTTTAATGAAGCATTGTGAAGGCTGCTGTTTCTTTCAGGGGAGTGGGGGCTCTCTCGTCTGCCAGGATGCTCTGCCGGGATGGAGGGATGGCTGCCAAAGGACTTCTGGGCCACGATTGCCATGCCCTTCCCCTCGGCTGCTGCCCTCAGCCTTTCACAGAGGGCAGAGGCCGGCATCGGGGCCATCCCTCAGCACAGCATGTCTGTCTCCTCCCCTTCCACTCGAGCCAAGCCTTTTCAGTGCCATGCTGTCAAACTTGTCCTCTTCCAAAAGCACCTGCTCTTTCCCAGGGAAGACCCCCCCAGTCGCACTCATGCGATGAGGACCCAGTCCTTGCCTTAGGCAGGGTGCCTTCTTCCCTGTGTGTCCCTTCCCGTACATTGCCTGCCTGTGGTACAGTGATTACCTAATTGGGGTGTTGAACGTACTCCTTTATTTAAGCAAATGAGGACTTGAAGCATCAATTTCTTCATAGTAAAGGCGACCTACAAAAGAGGGAGGAGAAGAATAAAAAGGGGGGAAGGGGGAAAGCACCTTTCGTTATTCCCCTTTTCTAGTGTCTCTTTTTGATTTAAAAGGGATCTAATGGGGGAGGCTTGGGCTTTTTTATCCTTCTTTGCTTCTTTTCTTCCCAGTGTGATATTTCAAATACAAAAGCATTTCTGGTCTTGTTTAACCTCTAGGGGGGAGGGGGAATTTGATGCACAACTTGAGCTCTAATAGGCTCATGACTATTCAGATAAAACTTCATTAACTGAGTGTTTAAAAAAAAAAAAAAAAAAGGCTTATTCAGACCTGTTAAAAATCAAGAGAGTGTAAATGGGTGTGAACAAACAAATACAAGTTGGAGAGGTTGTCTGAAAGTTCAGTAAGCCATGTCCATTTAATAAAAGGGTAAGGAAAAGCCTCAGGCCACAGACGATACATTTTCACACACACACACAAAAAAAGGTGAAATAAGGCTATTGTCTTGCAAAGGAAAAAAAAAGGCCTTCTCATATGTGAAAAGAGATAAGTATTTGGTGAAGATACAGAAACAGAAATGCACCTGAATTTTTTTTCCTTTTCTCCCCCTCCTACTTTTTTTTTGGTTCCCATTTAAAATACCGTATAAACAAATGTTGTCGTGGATTATGCTTCCTCAACTGGTGTAGCAGAGCATCACATTGTCCTGCAGGAGCAGCTTTCCACACCAGCCCTTGCATGACCAAGTCCCCCTCTCCCCAAGCACAATGGCACATTATGTGTGCCCGTGCCCAGGGTGGCAGTGTCCCATGGGAGTTTGCAGGCTGCCTGTGCCAGCCCTGCCATGTGGATGGAGCACAAGGAGCCTTCTCTTGACTGAAACCCACATCAGCCCAAACTCTCCAACGCCCTGTTGCTAGCCTGCCTCTCTGGCCTGTTTCTCCCTGTACGTGAGAGTCTCGTGCCCTGTGGACAGCTGGTAATTAAAAAACTGTGGAGGGGGATATTATTGAGTTAACAGTAGTTATTTGTGAGGCTGCTGGAGGTGGGGGGAGAGAGATCTATCCCCAGGGAAAGCTGCACTGACGAGGGGTGGAGGGGAACAGGAGGGAGGAGGAAGTGGGGGCGAGATTGGCAGGTGACTGCCAGCTCCGAGGAGATGACAGCAGCAGCAGCTCTGCCAGTCCCACTTGAACACTGCACTGCAGGTACTGGGTTAATGGGTGGGAAGTGGTGAAGAATATCAGGGTGGGTGGCTGGAGGGGAGGGTGTTGGTGTGGGGGAGTTGATTTCTGTTAAACGCCAAGATAAAGATGACACTTATATACATGTAAGCATTAGACTTCATTCCTAAGAATATTTTCCTTCATATAATTTTTTTAAATGCAGAGAAAGCTTTCCCTAAACCTGACAGTATTCTACCTACAATCACTTTCCCCTTGCCAAATACTACCATGCTCTACAAAAATGGTCTGAAATGCTGTACTATTTTTGACCATTTCATTTGAGTTATTTGTAGTGAAACTTTAATTTTTAAGGTGCTAGGAATAGGCTCTTCAGTCCCACATCATCTCCATGTAGCAAGGCCTTTTTACTGAATGTGAGACTGCATTACAATCTAAACCTCACAATTTTCTTGTTTGATGACACTGACTATCCAACTAGAAAATTCATGTATCCTCCTTTTGCAGGACTGGCAGGTTAGACCTAGACTGAAGTCCTGATTGACATCTGCAGACAGCATTCTTGCTCGGCCTCTCTCTCTCTCTCTCTTTCCCCTGTGGTCATGCTCTCTTTTTCCCCCTATGTTTCCTTTCGGAGGGCAAAACAACTGTTTTCAAACGGCTGAGGACACACACTGCACAGGGAGATAAAAGCAAAGAGCCCTCATCCCACATAAGAGTTCACAGATCTGTAACTCAGGGGGCTGGCAACAGGGTTGAAATCCTTCTGTCTTTCTCCCTTCTTGTATATTTGAGTTTGAAAAACAAAGCCAACTGGGGTTATCTCAGATGTGCAATATTAGAGGATTTAGATGTCAGCTTTGCTATCAGCTTCATTCTTTGTGCACAAAGAGAGAAAGAGGATCACAGATTTGCACCTAAGCTACACAGAATGATGCGAGTGCCTTGGTTTACCACAGTGGAGGAAGCCCATGCCTCTCCCTGCCCACTACACTAGAGATAAGCCCCAAGGGCCTTACACAGGCAGTGCCTCAGTTGGAGTCCTGTCCTTTCCCTCACTGCAGCAGAAGCCAAGTTTAAGGAATTGGCTGAGAGTTCAAGGTGCACGTATGATTGTTGACCTGCATGGTACAGATAGCAAGGAGAAGAAGCTTCAAAAATGTTCCTATCCTTTTCTTTCCCAGCAACAACAGCCCCTCGGTAAAATATTTAGCCATAAAAATATGCCTTTTTTTTTCTGACTTGCCATGGTTGTGGAGAGAGGGCCACCACCTATGCCTGTGCACCTGTGGTGTTACAGATTTTAGTCTAGAGACTAGGTAAGGTGTTCTCAGTTGTGAAAACAGCTGATGGGCTGGTTTAAACATCCAGTCGACTTAGGTATTGTACAGATTTGCTTATCAGAAACACCGCAATAAAAGGGGAAAACTCCTTTTGATTTTCCAGTAGTGATACAAATACATTGATTTACATTACATGGAGATATATATTTTGACTACTTGACAAAGAAAATCACACTCATGACAGCTTCTTGTCAAGCAGTAATTCTACTAAATAGAAGCATGACCAGCACCATCCATTTTTGAGGTCTCTTCTGTGTGGTAATTTCCAGAGTCCTGGTATGGCCAGTTTCAGGGAACTGTGTTTTAATCTGGTGACTACCTGTAGTGTTCGCTGAACAACACTGGAAGCACTGGGCATTTTGCAGCTTTGAAATTTACATCATAGGCATCTTAAATGTACTTCTCAAGCATGCATTGGTCTTAAAGCTTAGCAGCTGGCCTTTTGTCCATATATATAGATCACACACACTCTGACTTGCTTAGTAGGAATGACAGTTATTTGAAAGCAAAGAATTGTATGGTTCTCTCCTGCCTTCATCTTTCCCTTTCCTGTTTTCTATGTGGAGTGAGGATCTTGGGGATGCCTTGAGCTGGACTGTGAACCCCCTGGCCTGTCAGTTTTGCTAGGGGTAGAAGGGATTTGCTGTTTAAAGTGCTACCTGCTCTTCAGATGCTTGCATTACAACCTGCTATATTTTCACTGTTACTGGTATATGACCAGCAGGAGTTTTAGATGCACAAAGCTTGCTTGGGGGCAAGGGGGACTGGGGGAAGACACTAGCAGAAGACACAAATGAAACTGCTAGTTCAGAGCTCACAATTAACAGGACTGAGATTTTAGCAAGTCTCAGGGTAGTGGGAATGGATAACACAAAGCCAGCACTGGGAGCTCATTTTAATTTCAACCATCTTGTGCGTGTGTCATTGGCTGTCTTTGTTTAAAGAATTTGGCCTTCAGGTAGATTTTATTTGGACGACTTGCTTATCCAAAGAACATTAATGACTTTCCTTGAGGAGTTGCAGCCAGTATCTTTGCACCCTAGTTCTCCTCTAGCCCTGTTTTCTCTTTTCCATAATCTCCCGGTGCCCGGCAGCAAGCCTTTAGGGTACATGCGCAAGCAAAAGCAGCTTGAGTCGGGGAATTAATATTCCTGGAACATAACACCAGCACCATGCACACGCTGAGGAGAATATTAGAGCTATTAGCGGTGGGAGTTTGGAGTGCATGCAATATCTAGATGGAGAATTCAGTGTGATTAATCTGCCTCTAAGCAGCAGCCTCCAGGCTCTGGGAATTCTGTGGCACATTTGAAATCAGAACTTTTTTTAATTACCTTTCCGCATCAACAAAACAATTGCCGTTGTGTGAAAATAAGCCCATTCAGTCCCTGCCCTGTCTCTGTTCTTTTTTTTCCTCCTTTTCCTTTTCCTTTTCCTTTTCCTTTTCCTTTTCCTTTTCCTTTTCCTTTTCCTTTTCCTTTTCCTTTTCCTTTTTGGAGGCATGCTGTCATAGCCCTGAGTATTCACAGTCCCAGCAGCTCTGACAGCATTTTGCACAAGTACAGAGGGACTTAACCTGGGAGGCTTGGCCAGCCTCCAAGTCAGGTAATTGTGTTGTGGGCCAAGCTGGAGCAAGCCCATGCTAGTTGGTGTGTATGTATTAGATTCCTTGCTCTTTCCCTCTTCTTTATTCCTCTTCCCAGCAAATGCCTGTGCCTCCCTTTCACCTCCCCTATTCACCTCCTCACCTTGCATCCTTGCATGTTGGCAGCCATGTTGCATCCCCGCCATGGGCAGGTTGAGAGAGTTTCCCTGAGAGAGAAGGAGTGGGATAAACATGGAGGTTTCCTCTCATGCAGTCAGCAGGGTGGAAAAAAATAGATAAAAAAATGAAAGGAGCTGATATAAAAATGGTAGTAAATTTGTGGCCAAACAAGGAGCAAGACTTGCTGAAGGATATGAGATTGGATGGGGACGTCCCTGCTTGCAACTCTCACCTTTTCCCTCCCTCTCACAAGCAGAGGCAGGATAGTTTATTCCATTGATTGCAGCCTGATTTATTGCTGTAGGGCATGGAGGCACTGTAAAATAACAGGGGAAATCTTCCCTAATGCTGTGGCTCTGCCAGGGCTGGGATGATGCCCCAAGGCACTCTGGGATTCAGAGTCAATGTGGGAACAGAGGCTTTGGCCTTCCAGAGACCTGGAAGACCATCTTCTGGATGCCTCTATATTATGCTGGAAGCACATAGAGCTTCTGGGGTACAGAAGTTTCCACTAAGTGTCATGGGTTTCCAGGGCTGGTGCTGGATTTTTTTTTTTTTTAATTTATTTTTAATTTCACTTGGCTGTGGCTGTGCCCTTGACTTATTCCTCTGAATTTGTGGCCTTCAGGCATGATTAGCACAGTGTAAGTGTTTGAGCTGCTTTGCTTCAAAAGGTAAAAAAAAATCCATTTTAAACACAAATAACAGATTTATTTTTTGGGGGGCTTATTTACTGACATGTCTGAGGTGGTGTTAAATTTTGAGAAATTGATGTTAAAAAAATACACCAGCTGAAAAAAAACCAAAAAAGCCCCACATCTTAAAACTTTCCAGGTCACATTAAGCCAATAGCTAATTAATAAGCCTTTTTTTCCCTTCTAGGCTCCATTTCAGAAATCACTACAGAACTCTTGTCATCAGCTTTTGCTCCCACAGCAATATCCGAGCACTGCTTTATACTGGGAGTACATCAAAGTCTCCTGGCCTTTCTTTCATCTACCCCAGTCTGTCTTCCCCTCCCCAGGGCACCTAAAACCTAAAAACACACTAGGGAATCAAAAACTCCACTCTTTTCCTTATTGCCTTTCTTAGGCCTTACATACAACTCTGTTACCTTTACTTTGACCACTTTTACTCAAATTGTAGTTTAGTAGCGGTTTCAAATCCTCAGGTAGGGGGAAAAAACCCCAAGTGCCTACTGATGAGCCTTACCTCTGCCCGGCCCACAGCTCCCAGACCTCTGGCACGGAGTTCTGTTCACTTTTGCCCGGTGGCTCTCAGCGCTGACTCCCCTGTGTGCCTCAGGCACAACGCATAGCATCTGCCCATTTCCATCCTTGCCCTGAATCCCCCTCTACTGTGCCCCCTTGATCCTCTCCTATGGCCACTGCCACTCCTTGATCTTTACCCCCAGACCTCATCCTGCCCCAGTCCCGGCAGGTCAAAAGGAGGCATGGCAAGTGGTTCTATTCTGAAAGAGCTGCTGGTGCCTGTGCTGCGCTGGAGAATGGCGCTTGCTGTCTGTCCTGCCCAGTCCACTTTGAAAAGGTATTTCCACCATGGTCGCAAAGTTTATTTGTGAAGAAAAACCACACAAAAAAACCCAAAACAAAACCAAACCACAAAAACAACAACAACAACATCCCCAACAAAACAACAACAAAAAACGCACCAAAAACCCAAAAAACCCCAAACAAACAAACAAACAAACCCCCCCAAAAAAACCCAAAAAACCAAAAAACCCACAACAAAAAAAGGAATATGATTAAAAAAAAAGCCATTTTCTTGGCCAGCCATTTCCTGAGTTCCCTTTGTTACTACTGCAGATATGTGTTTGAATAAGAGCCTTTTCCCCTCCCCTCTCCTATTCCTCCCTGTTCTACCCTGCAGTGAAGTCACAATCCGGCGTTTGTGGGCTCTGTGTGATGTCAGAGACTCGGTCTTGTGACTTCACCGGCGAGCTCAAGCAGAAGGTGCAGACGAGGCTGAGAGAAGAGAAAAAAAGCCCCCTCCTCTCCTCTTCCCTCCCCCACCTCCACCCTCTCGGTTTATAAAACCAGTAGCTGAGATAAATCGGAAGGGGGTGGGGAGAAGCAGCAGGGAAAGCTGAGAAAGATGCCAGAAAGGTACAGTAAATGGGCTTTATCTCTCTCTCCCTCTCCCTGAAAGTTGAGAGTGGAAAATTGCCCTGCAGAGGCCAGCTCTCGCCGACCACGCGCGGCGGCGGCGGTGGCAGCCGTGTGTCTGCAGCGCCCTATGCGTGTCATCCGCCCCCGCGACGCCGCCGTGCCCACCCGGGGTGCCCGCGGCGGGGTGGAGGGCTGGGAACGGTCGGGGAGGGCTGGGGGCGGCGGGGGCAGCCGGAGCTTGGCGTGGCTGGGCACGGCGAGCCGCTTGCCTTGTCCCGTTTCGAAGGCCCGATCAGTTGGCTCCTCGCTGCAGTGTTCTCCGAGACCGCCATGAATTGGTTATGGAGTTTATGCATATGCGGAGGGGGGGGGTATCCCACCCCCCCCTTTTCTTCCCCCCGTATCTCTCGTTGATTATTTTTTTTTTTTTTAATTTATTTGACTTTGGTTTTGGATGTGGTATTTTTATTTTTCCTTGCTCTGCAGGCTCAGAGTAGCATGAGGGTGAATGGGGAGGGGGCCTGCCATTCCCTCGTGATATGTGGGTGCATCAGGAGGGAGAAGGGCAAGGCCTCTGGGTCACATTCTCAAAGGCTGTGAGATATGATTTCTGCTTTAATATTTTCATTNAAGTGGGGGTTAGCTTGCCCCTCCCTTGTTTGGTAATTTTTTTTCCGTGTCAAATTTACTGTTCACTTGAGATTTTGGACAAAGATGGGGGTAGTGGGTGGGCTGCTTTGAGTTTTGTGATACAATATGACTGGAGCAAGAGAGTAAAGCACAGACAATTAAGGATCAGTGCGAGGGCTTTGCTCATTCAGTCTATTGAGGAAGCCGTCATTTTGTGTTAGTGAGCATGTCTGGAGGAGGAAGGATAGTGACAGTGGAAGGATGCCTAATGTTGTGGTATATTTGTACTTGCTAAATGCCTGCTCCAGGAAAGGAAGGCTTAAAAAGAAAGGGATGAGTGAAAGGGGGTCCTTCTGAATTTGCCCTTTGGTGAAGCCACTTTGGACTGGATCTTTGCTGCTGGGAATGTGATGTTTTGTTGCCACCATGAAAAGGGAGGGCTGAGAAATGAAAAGGGCAGATGTCAGGCAGGCTCCTTGCTGCCAGCACTCTGCCGACGCATCTCACCCTGATCACCCCAATGACCAGTGGTTTCTCTGCTAATCTGGCTAGTGAAGCTCCTCTAAAAAGCACCACATCCTGACTGTCTGCACGGCCAGGCTTCTCTCGACTCCTGAGTCACTTGGGTCCTGCTGCTGCACTTCACTCGTAAAGACCCAGAGCACCTCCTGCTTTTCTAGTTATTTATTTCTTTATTTCAACTACTGGACCCTGCCTGTCCTCTGCCAATATGTTTCAAGGCTGATGAATAGCACCCCCTGCAGTTATAGAGCTGATCTTTTGTAGCACAGATGTGTAATTAATTGTGGAGCACTTTTGCAGTCTGAACAGGCAAGTGGATTCTTGGAAGACACCCATGTACTGCCACCTGCTTCTCAGAGCTTGAGCTCCACGGCCCTTGGGGAAGGGACCTGTTGGCCACAGCTTAAGAGCCTCTGTCCTACCGGAGTGATGTGAAACAGAATTTGAATCCAGGTCTTTGGTGTAAAAATCAAAAAAGAGACAAACAACCCCAATCCCAAGGCACTGCTGCACCACAGGACTCCTCTCCTCTGCCTCTGTTCCAACATGAAAGAACTTTGAGGCATTTTTGCATCTCTCTTCTGTCACAATGGTTATGTTTAGGGGGTTTTTTTCCTTCTTTTTTCTCTCAGAGGGGAAGTAAGGATTTTTAAGTTTTAAAGCACTTTGAGGATAAAAATCGTTTTCTGTGCGGAATACTGTCTGTTGGCTTGTCTGAGTCACTACCTAGCTTGCCTGGGAAGGGAAACCTAGAATCACCCCACAGGCCACTTGGAGGATTAAGTCAAAAGAACCATTGAGGCATCCTCTTTTGGACCTCTGGCCCTAGGGAGAGCAGGAATGGGGGTGACCAAGTGGGACTGGACACTGCATGTGAGTCTGGGAGGTGGAAGGTGATGAGTGAAATGCGCCCTGCAAAACTGCGGGCAGAGGACATCAGGGATGTGATTTAGCTAAGATTAGATACAGAAGAGATTTTAAGCCTCATTATTTTGTCTGGGTACAGCAGGATTGTCCCCTACAGGGCTTTCCTCAGTTCTTTATCTACTCCTGCTTTTAAAAGAGCAGAAAACAGTGGAGAAAACCCTTTCCTTTGATTTCTCTTCAGCTGAGGACATCCGTCACCCAGGACTGTAACTGTAGGTATTCAGGTTGGGAGGAGATATGCATCACTTCAGCCCCATGCTAGGATATGATAGGATTAAATCTCTTTCCTAAGCAAAGTGGAAAGTCCCCAGGTGTCTTCTCTCAGGCTCAGAGACTGCAGTGGGAGAAGGAAGCAGGATCCAGCTGGGTAAGAGACCTCATCAAGAGGATAAAAGCATTTAGGGTAAAGGACAGTCGGTCTCCCTGAGTAGGGGAAGTAATCAGTGAGGATGTGCAAGGCTCTCTCAAAAAGCCCTAAGCAGGCAATGTGCTATCAGAAAAGAATTTTCAGGCAGTGGTGAAGGGGAACGAACTGAAAGTGTTAATTAGTTCCCTCCCCCACCCACTTCTGTTAAGGTGTTCCCTTTCTTGTAACCACAACTGGTTTTTGTCTTTCTTTTCAATGTGTTGTGTTTGTTTGGTTTTGGTTTTTTTTTTTAACTTGTGTCCCAATGAAAAGGACTGTTAAGGAAACCCCCTACTTACTGCCTAAGGCTAGCTGCTGACTTACTGTTTCTCGAGATGAGATAATGCTAGCTGATTATAAATAGGTGACTATCCTTTTTCATCAATATTAGGAGTAAACCTTGATCTTTAGCCTGTGGAATGAATCACACTGTAAGAGTTGTTACTTTTGGAGAAGAGTAGTCATTTCTTCTCTCACATTATGCTTCCTGCTATGAAGAGGCTTGGCCCTGATGAGGGGATCCTTGAGCTGGGGGCAGGTACCCCAGGGAATGTGAAACTTCACCCTGATGAAATGCTTTCTCTCCACCAATGTAAGTAGAGCCTCATCATTAAACCTGCATTCAGCCAGGGTTGTCAGGGGATGACCTTGAATACTGCAACCCCTTCCCCCCCTTGCTCAGTGCTGCTGCTTCTCATTGGAAGTGTCAGTGTTGGGATAGCTTGTTTTCTTATTTGGAGGTTTGGGCTATTTCCTGAACTTGCGAAAACCAGTGGAGGCTTACTGAGTTTGTAGGTACATTTGGTAGGTCGACATGAACTGTGCTTGTTGAGGTGTCTGTTCTTGCTTCTGCTGTCCTAAGAAGTGCTGACCTTATTTTCAGAGTCCTGATGGAACTGACAGTATTTTGTTTAGATCTGATTACTCACAGCACATTTACAGAAGTTAAATGGGAGACCTTCAGTCCTAATCATCTCTCAGGACAAATGAGAGCACCAGCAGGATTCCCATCTGCAGAAGATAATCATTTCAAGAGGAATGATGATAGCCATGATATGTAAGCAGAGGATTTGTTAGTTTGAGCCTGAATTTAAGTAGGCAACTGGAAGAATCCCTCAAATCTTGAAACAAAACTTAGTTACTTAAGATTTTACTACGTGGCTTGGACTCTGTAAAGATAGGTTTGTCCAGCCTTTAAAAATTAAAAACTGATTTTCTTAACTGAGGACAGTTGTGTCTCTGTGCCTATTACCTAATAGCTTTTAAAGCATTTTCATCACTTGGGTTAGGTAATGTGAATGAAAATATGCTACTTTCTTCCCATCCCCAGATGTGTCAGTAGTGTTCATAAATAGTGGAATATTTTGCATTCAAAGTTGTAAGTTCTGTATGTTCTCATGTGCCCTATCCTGATTTGGATTTGAACACAACTTTAAGGTAATGCAGGGCACTAAGGATATTAATATAATTTGAAATGTAGAATTAGAGTATTTAGGTATTGAATAAATTTCAATGAATCTCAAGATACAAAGTAATTAAAGTGGTTGTGTTTGAAGTAGGTTTTTTCCCCTCATGTTTTGTTAGCAAGAGGAGATATGTAAGCAAACTGTGGTGGAACTTTAAAAATATTTTCAATAAACCAATCTCTCAAGATGAATCAGGACCAGAGAACATCACTATATGTTACAAAAAAATACCACGGAAGTTGATTTCTATGATGAGAAGTTAATGAGATTTCATGCAATGTCTATCTTTAGTGGACCCTTAGGTTTCTACTACCCAATATGAGTATAGACTTCTTACCAGATGAATATAGAAGACTCTCTTGGTTTTGGTCTTTGGTCCAGTCTGATGTTTTCTGCGTTGGCCCCTTGCTGCTGCAAGCTCTTCTTATGTGCTGTTTCATGTGCTTGGAATTCTGGAGCATGGTAGCAGCAAGGTGACTGGAAGAACTAAAGCTGTTCCTTCAGGGCCATTACTTTTTCTCTTGTGTTGAGAGAAAAAAAGCTGAGATTCAACAGCTATGGCATACATCAGGGAGGAAGCCAACAGGGAGCAAAGTAAGAATCAAAACCTTAGCTGCCTCTAAAATTTGGAACTATATGTCATGGGGATTTGAGCTTGTTAAGCCCAGAAATTCCCACTTGCCCGTAGGCAGAAAAAGCCACCCCAGCAAATGAAACCTCTGTAAAGGGCTGGGAGAAGTAAGAGAGAAAAAAGAACCCTTTCTGTAAAACATGTTCAGGCAAGGCTGAGTTGGTTTTATGTAAGATCATTTAAAAAGACAAGTTCTAATATTTGAATTTCTACTTTTATTTAGATATGCTTAGCAATTCAGATAATGAAGATTTATTGATGGTCTTTCCTGCCTTGCTGGAGACAATCTTGCTGGAGAATCATATTTGTATGGCTTTCTGTTTTAATTTCCACCTTTATTACTCTGGGCATCTGCATGGAAATGTGATTGGCTTTTCCTCAAAAGTTCAGCTTNCAGCAACTAATTCTGTTCTGCCAGAAACAGCTTTTTGGCAGGAAGCAAAAGGAAGAAGCAGAAGAAGCAGAAGCAGCAGAGGAGGTCTTAAGGTACAAAGATCTTATTTTCATGAATCAGCACTTTGTAATGGGAAGATGAAAAGGCAGAAGTGTTGCAGTGTTTTAATTTTTTCTCCTGCTATGATTCACACTACCTACATTCAGCTGCTTTATAATTTTTCCTTCCTTTGAGATGCTCAAATGAAGATGAGTCTTTCAATCCATTTGTTGTTCTGTTGCAGTAAGGGGCTGTAGGACTTAATGCTATGGCTTATGAAGACACTCCCAGTGTCTGGAGGAGAGCAGCTTCCAAGTGATGCACATGACCATCAAATCTGTGCTTGTCCAAATATTTTCCAGCAAGCACAGATCCTGTGGTAGCCTTAAGGGGAAAAGTTAAATATCAGTAAATTAATTAGAAGAGAGCCCTCCCTGTCTTTGCTGCAGTTCCTTGGGAGGTGTCTGATACTGCTTCTCCCTTGTGTAGGGTCAGATGTAACACTTTTTATCTGAAGTTAAGTGTAAAAGAAATAGGAGGAAGGTATGGGAAATCCTGGGGCTAGGTAGGAAGAGAGGTAGGAAATGTTAATGAATGTTGCCATGCTGATGTCTTTCTTGGAGAAGGAGAAATAGGTGAGCTGCCCTTGCTTTACACTTGCTTAAAGATGTAGCTGTCTCACCGTGAATATAGGTTTCAGTCCCCGGTTGCATGACCTGTACGTGCCCAATCTTGCTGTCATGTTTTGTATTATCTATCTTCAAGGTAGTCACTAATGCCCATTCCCATAGCATCTAAGAGCCTCTAGATGAAATCTATAAAAGTGCAGTGGTGAGCCTGTGCATGACATGAAATTGTGTAACAGGGGAAAAGATTAGGATGAGGGTAATACTTTGAGGGGATGGGTGCCACGTCTGTGAGAAATCTGCGTGTCTGACTCTGCAGAGGCCTTACCTCCCTAGTGCTACATCAGCAGTTTTTCTTTCTTTTGTAAAGAAGAAATCTCAGAGGACCTCACCAGCTGCATTCAGAAATTACATTTCCTCTAACAAACACTAAGGTGCTCAGAGCGTTTCCAGCATATGTTACTTGTAAATTTGTTCTTGATCCCCATCCTGCATCACTTACTGTCCTCCCCCCAGGCAGAGGGAGCTCAGGGCATGTGTGAAGATGAGAGGTTGAGGTCAGGTTCCCCCTCCAAGTTACTAATGTATGCTTCTGGACAGCCACGCAAACTGAGTAATTACTGAATTATAGCTAGATCAGAAGTGGTGACCTTAAAGACAGAAGGAGGTCTTCTCCATCTGCATTTGTCAGTCCTCTTGGGGTCAGAAGGACAATTTTTCACTGGGATCTGTGAGAGAGGGGAAAGGGAAGTGCAAGGTGAGCCTTATATTAAGGCATAATGGGAAAAAGTTTGCTTTAGCCATTGCAGAGTTCATGTGCAGTAAGATGAAGCATTGCTTGCATGTGTGTAATGACAGCAGCACTGGTGGGAGCAGTGGCACTACCACAGACAATTACTCAGGGGACTTTATTTTGCTCAGACTCCCATCTACCACAGAGGAGAGTGCAAAGTCTTGACGCCATTTTTCTGCCTTATTTGTGCCTCTATCCTCAAAAGCATTTTGATTAGGAGATGGCAGGGAGGATTTCAGGGAGGAAATAGGTGGGATTTGGAAAGTTTCTGTTGTGGTAGTATCACAGTGGCTCTATACAATTATGACCGAGCTGATTTTCTTGCACTAAAAGCAGAGAATTCAATCTTTCTTACAACTGTGGTGTAGAACATCTGCTGAATTTATAGCACTTATAGCATGCTTGGAAAATGGAATGTATTTGCTGGAAATTTACATTCAAACCTGTTTAGTTTGTTGTGTTGATTGTAAAATTGATCCTTTAAAGGTTTGGGTTTTTTTTTTGTTTGTAACCATTTTTGGCCTTAAATCCCTGTTTTTTTTTCTTCTTTTCAGAATTGAAGGGTGAGAGCGTATAGATGTAACTGAGGACTTTAGCCTGAAGTAGAAAGGTTTGCATGGGTGTTAAATGCCCACCCTGACTGTGTGTGTGGGATTGTAGCCCTTGTAGCATGATGGGATTACTTTCTTCATTAATCCTACTAATGTTTTATTTATAATAATTTTTTTTTTGTGTAACTGACGGTGGTCAAGTAGGTAGATGTCACTGAATGGCCAAATCAGAAAGTTGAATTTCTTTCTTCTGGAAAGCAAACAAAATGTTAGGTGGCAAAGGAAAACTTGGCAACGTGAACAAGGTGTACTAATGACAGTGGTTTTTCATCTGGAGTCTGCAGGCAACCAAAAATTAGTTTCTGAGAGAATTAAATTATCCATTAAGCTCAGTGGGGTTGTACGTTGAAGCCTGATATATCACTTGGAGAGCTGCAAAGGATATGGCATCTCTACTTGTGTGATATTTAACTAATATAGTTTTGATAACTTTGTTTACATTCTGCACTTATACTGACCCTGTGTATTACCAGTGATGCCTACTGTAATACAACAGCTGACAATGGTGTGACAACTGCCTGTATTTATAACATGAGCTCTTGTAAAACTTCAGTTCATCCTTCAAAATCAACCATATAGTTTTCAAGCTTTAAAATAGTTTAAAAAGCAACTCCTGTTGTATTTCCCTTGTAACATCTATAAAGTAGTCATAACAGAGATGGGAAATGCTGCTCTGCAGCAGACTAGAGATCTAGATGCTTAACTCTGTGAATTCACTTAATTTTGGCTCTTTGAGAAATGTTTGACTTGAGAATGGTTGCTGTCCTATTTTTATATGCATTTTTGAGCATTTTGCAAAACTTATGCTATTTATGCTGCAACTTCATTTTAGACATTAGGTAAAAAATACCTTGAATTTATATATTATATAAAATACCTTGAATTGAACCAAGCTTATCTAGATATGCCATGCTCTTATGTATTTATATATACCAAAAGGTTTTTACCGTAAGGTAAGTTTAAGTTTAGTTTAAGTTATACTGCTCTAAGCACTCCTACCTTATAAATCTACATAAAGGATTACCTCAATTGATGATTCACTTCAAAATCAGAAAACAGATAATGGAAAACCAAATTATAAAAATCTTATCGAGTTCCCGCACCCCATTACAGCTTTTATCACAGTCCTGGATACCCAGAGGGAATGCTGCACTAACCATGCTCTTAGCATGCTGTGGCAGTGAACAAGATTAAGGCTGTTTCTGACAAGAACAACCTCGCGGTTTGTCATGGTGAATGTGCTGTTGAAGCTTCTTCTCCAGGGGAAGGAAGCGATGATCTCCACCTCCTGTGAGCGAAGCACTGTGCCTGAAACAGCACCTGTGAATGGGCAGTGAGTGCTGAAGAGAGCAGGGTGTACTGTACTACGCAAGCCTGTGTGCTCCAGCTGCAATTTCCAGGGAGCTGACGCAGAGCGCATCACAGTATTCTCACCTGAAGGAGATAAGTCATAGATTACAGCAGTAGACTTGTCTCAAAAAGGAGCCAGTGCCTCTCAAGTCCCAAGACAAGCGAGCAGAGGAGCAGGCAAGTTGCCCCAGGTGCACGATTGCCTGACCAGCAGCTGGAGAGTCCCTAACACCCACAAATTGTCACCTTGAAAGACAAATGCTGTAGAACATGTAATTATTGTCTGTTATGGTTGCTTTCCCCAGACTACTGGCATAATTTTAGGCTTATCTAGATGGAATTTCAGCCAGCCTCCAAATTATTTTTGACAGATAATGCATGGTATGAGATATGGTAGTATGTATTTATTTTTCATAAAAAGCACATCACCTGTGGAGGAGCCATTATTGAAGTTGTCAACTGGCTGTGCTTGCAACACAGTCGTCAGCAGTTCATTGCCTCTTGGATGAGCTCTGAGCAGAGGCCTTTTCTTGAGGATCTGGGAAACAAAGCTTGGGAAACAGGGCAGTTATTGAAAGTGTCATACCTGCTCAGTAAAGTTCCTGGTAAAGCAAGTTTTAAATGATCTTGAGCTTTCTCTGCCCAGCACGTAAGAGCTTCATAGACTGCCAGCCCTACTGCGTTTTCACGTGAAATGTTCTGAGTGGCAGATGGAGGAAACTGTAATGTCATATACAGCTTCCTTTGCTACCATACAGGCTTAAATGAAGGAGGTGATGATTTGACAGCTCCCCCATCCATCAGTCTCCTTGCCCCGTCCCTCTCAAACCCAAAAACTAGTGAATAATCTGAAAAAAAAGTCTCTTCAGCACAGAAATGCAATTAGACACACCGGACTCTCAAATGCAAGGCCAGTGGGGACTCAGAGGGCTGGCAGTGCCAGTTCTGATGGTCCGAGCGGGTCTAGGCTGGCGGTGCGCTGCGCGGGCAGGAGGGCTGCGGGGGCAGGGGAGCCTGGGCACGGCCGGTGCTGCTCCCGCCGGTCGGGGGCTGCAGGGGCAGGAGAGCCCGGGCACCACCGCTTCCATGTTGTTTCCTGAGATCCCCGCGGCTCCGCAGAGGCACCTGCGATTCGGGGCTCGCCCAGCCCCGGCGTACGGCCCGACTGCCGCCTCGAGGTGTGCTCCAGGGCTCGGGGCCGGTGGACGGGCGTCCCGGCCCCGTTAGGGTTCGGCCGCCGCTGGCCGCGCCGCGCCCGGCGAGAAGGCCGGTCGGAGACAAGTGGACAAACCGAGTAAAAGCCGATTCTTAAAATGACTTGGGGGAGGGTGAGGGTGACGAGGGCGGGGTGGAGAGGGGCGGTATTGATTTAAGAGGAGAGGGAAATGTGAGCTGCCGCGGTGCCTGCCCAGAGGGGCGGAGGGGGGCCTGGAGCCCCGGCCGGGAGTCCCAGTGCCCTCCGCAGGGGCGGAGTGGTGTGGCACGCTCACCGGTCTCGCCTCGCCCACGTGCTCCGAGCGCGCGGGAGGGGGGCACGGCACTGTGGGGAAGGGGGG
>VZUA01002680.1:19569-33995 GCA_013401035.1 Horornis vulcanius | reverse complement strand
GGGTGTTTGTTTGGTTTTTTAGTGGGTGTGTATGTTTTTTCTTTAAAGAAAAGAAATGTTTGTTTACGTGTGTTCGAAGAGGCCCTCGTGTGCCTGGTGGGGTGCCTACCTGTTTTCTTGTCCCGTAAGAATGGTTTTCTGGAAGAATTGTCAAGTTTTTGTGGGGATTGGTGTTCTCGCTGAGGAGATAAACGATTAAAACTGTTGGACAAGATGGATGCACAGTGCTCAAATTGTAGTAGGTGGACAGGTGTCGGTAATGCTTGAGATTTGTAGTGTCTCTGCTTTTTGGAGGCTCAATGTAGCCGTTGCTCATCGGCAGAGATAATCAGGGTATAATATGTTTGGGCTGCTGTGAGGATCAGCTTGTCTTTTGTTAATGGTGCTTATTTGCTGGAAGTTGTGTTTAGGGCTGCAGTTGGAAGTTATTTTTCCTACCCTAAGGGAAGGAATAAGAGAAAGATAAATATGTTATGTAACATAAGCGTTTTAACCTATGTATCAGAGCTGTCTAATGGTACTGGGGTTCTGTTATTAGCCTGAAAATAAGACGTTTGTGTGTTAATCAACAAGTGGCTATCTCTGAGGGTAGATTTGGCTCCACCAGAATCCTTTATTTCTTGTATACTCCTTTTCATTCATTAAAAGGGCAAGCAGTTTGATTAAATTGTGTAATTGTTTTCTGTACCATTCCATTTTTTTAAGTCCTTTGAAAACAGAAGAAAAATAAGAGGTACACCTGTGAGGGGATTGAGTTTCAGAGCTTTCTTTGTTTAGGTTAGCATTTTGAAAGCTATTAATGTCTGTGTGACTTGTTGCCATCTGTTGCTGCACGCATGGGTAATTCTTTAGAGAGAATGATTTTTAGTATGCTTCCTGATCAAGAAATGTGCATGGAGCAGTTGGATCACCTCTACTCAGATTTTATAGAACAGTAAGTGACTAGATGATGGAGATGCAGCAGCTTCTGGGTTAGGTTTTGTAGCATATTGGCTGAACTCAATTCAAGAAGAGCTGATTTCTTTTACACGTTTTCTAGACTTTTTTTTTGTCAGATAAGCTTGTTTTTTGAGGCTTATTGATGGGTATTATTACATAGCCTAACGAAGTGCATTTAGTTAAGTGTATGTAATAAATAATTTTTAGTGTTGTTATTTGAGTTTTCACTTGGCTGTAATGTTTTTGTTTTTTATTCCCTTAAATCCACATCTTTAAATAGGGTTCCATGTTAGTTCACTTTGAGTTGTTTGAACCTGTATAATTTGATCTTAGTATTAGGTTCCATTGGCATTCACAAAAGGCAGCTGCATTTGTATACTGCAGAGAGAATTACTATTAAAAAAAGTAAAAAATATTTGTTCACTTAGTCATCTGCCTCTTAAACTTTGTTAATGTCACAAGAAGAGGGGGATAGTCATTCCTCATTTCTTTAAGTTGCTGGTACATGAAATGTATATTGTGTATTTTGGTTAAATTATCAAGCAAGTTACTATGCTATTTGAGTGAAAGTATGACAACTCTTTTTTTATTAAAAATTGCTACTTTCCTATTGTAGTCTTCTAAATCTTGTAGTTTTGGGCTAGCTTTGGGGCTTTATATTGTTAGGTTTAATGTCTAGGGGGAAGTTCTTGGATTTTTTTGCTGGTTTGATATTCTTCAGACTACTTAGCTTTGAGTCTGTTTGCATCCTTTCTAGTAGGATTGTGTGTGTTTTGACCTATAAATCGGTTTTCAGAGGTTTTGGGATTTGTGAAACATGGATTTTTGCTGAAACATATGCTTTCATATACCTTTGTGGCCTGGGGCAGGTTAATCATGGTTCCCTATATGAAAGCTGTAGGAGCAGCATCATTGTTAGTGACTTTGATAGGAGATCAGGTATTTTGGGTTTGTTCTTTTTCCTTTTCTTTGTTACTAATGCTTCATAAAAATAGCCTGAAGTGAATTTTTATTGAAGGAGTAAATCTGATTCTATAATGCGTAAATAAGAAGTGAAGGTTATTTAAATCAAAGAGAACTTACTTGTGTATTAGTTGTAAAGATCTCTTTTTATTGTTAGAAGAAGCTTCCTTAATCTTCAGCTGAAGAAATAGGCTGTTATCGTTTGCTACATTTTAAAGGATATTCAGAGTGTAAGTAAAAACATTCTTAATGGTTTAGTCTATGATTGATACATGTATGAAGTTTGTAGGACAGAGTGAAATGTGTAGGATTTGGGGGTTTTTCCCCCCTCCCACTTCCTGTTGTGGAAATGTGTACAAAGACAATCCTTTGGGCTCTTAGGACAATGTTAAAAAGAAAATCATTGCATACTCCCTTTCTCCCTTTTTAGGTCATGTTTAACTAAACCACTGGTGAGACACAGCAAAATGGCAGTAATGCTGTTCTTGGAAGGGTCCCTTCAAAAGAGTTGCAGTGCACATGTCCTGTTGCTATTCTACCAGCTTGATGTGTTACTATCTGCAGTGAGAGCATAATATGTAATAAACCTGAATAATTTCATGCTGCTTCCTTGGCTTCTCTATAATTTGAGACAAAAGTATTTAAACGTTTATAGCTGGCTTATGCATAACTTGCCTTTTGACACAGGGCATGCCAGATCTCCCTTTGGGTGGGATAGCTTTTTAACTAAAGCATGTGTTTATTTTCATACCTTGTTCAGTTATGTTTTATACTTATGAAAGGTATTATACTCATGTTTTAGGAACCGGAGTTCTTACAAGTTACAAAGATTTAGTAGCGTTTTAGGCGCTGCTGGCTTCTCAGGCTTTAGAGTGCACCTTAACTGGCTGTGTGAGAATTTGTGTTACTTAATCCCGTTGTTGGCCTCTGAAATGGGAAGGATTATGGATTGCAGTTTCTGAAGAGCCAACTAACTGATTTGTTGGTAGAGACTGGACTGCGACCAACCAACACATCTCATTCAAGAAATTAAAACTGCAGTTTCATAGCAAAAGATGGTTTTTGACTGCTTTTGGTGAGATCTCTTTCAAAATAACCTCTTAATTTCTGGTTTAGCTTTTGGACTTCTAAAAACAGAAATAAAAGCAGTCTTAAGTGTTTAGGTCCACATCTAATAGTGTTAATATGCTATGTAGAATTTTCTTTGTTGTAGAAAAACATTTAATGTTACTGATAGAGAACACAAACATAATGTCAGCAGAGGTGTATATTTCTCTAAAATCACACAGGAGAGGCTCTTCCTCTCCTGGGAATTGCCTCACTGTAGTGGGGTCTGATGTTCAATTAATTCTGTTCCTATCAAACTTTTCACTGAAAAAAAAAAGGTGGTTCAGTTTTTCTGGTGACCCAGGTCCTATTCCTGACAGTTCTTGACCTCACTGCAGTCTTGACTGAACTGGGAAAATGGAAGATGTCTTACAGCCATGTATAGCACTGCTGGTGCATCTGTGTCGCACTGGTGTCTGGCCACACCACTCCTTGATTGCTTCAGCTGAGCTTTTCCACTGCTGCTTACCATTAAGTTACTTACTGATTTGTTTGAGGTCACTTGGAAAAGCATGTGACGTTCTTCATTATGGATGTACATGGGTTTCCTTTCATTTTAAAAACAAGAAAGGACGAGAATAAAAAAGCCAGACCCAAAGACTCAAAAGTCAAGACTGACACGTAATCAGAAGTGGATTCTGTTTAGCCCTGTTGGAGGATAAGATCTACTCTGGTTGTTCCAGAGTCTGTGACTTGCTGCCTTTGAAGACAGAAAAATGTAGAACTGTGTTTTACCAACTCTTTTTCTTGCTGCCTTCATGAACAACAGCACAAGCAGTCAAGCTTCCAGTTTTGGATACAACAGAGTAGTGACCTTGCAGTAAGACTGCTGTTTCTTCTTGCCTCTTACCTGTGATTCCTCAAGAATGGAGTTAAGCGGTGGTAGCCAAAAATGCAAGCATCCTCCTGTCAGCTCAGCCGGGTGACAGTGAATATGCTTGTGGTTCTTCCAGTGCTTTTTGTGTTTCTCTTTTACCAATGTGTTTGTAACCTGTGACGATATTGGAAGAGGGGGAAAAAGTGTTACCAGGTTCTTTGTCAGGGAGCTTTGGCTTAAGTCCCTTGAGATTTGACCTGTTCTCCATTTGGGAAGGCCATTATTTCTTGCCTGAATTGTGATGCAACAAATAGAAAGAAGCTGGGAAAATTACTTTCTTTCCTCCTACCTCTTCATTACAAGCACACAGCATGCCTATGTTCATATCAATAACTGTGTGTGGAATTCGTTGCATATTCTGTGCTGGAATATGATGGTTTACTTTGTAGTATTTTACTAGTATGAACTCAGTCATCTAATTGATAGTAAATTGCAAATCCTAAACAGAACCCTCTGATGAGCTCTGTTAAGAGCTCAGTACTTAGCTAGAAATTGCATAGGGAGCTACTATGCTGGAAGCTTTAGTACAATTTATTGGAAGTCTTGTTCATATCACTTTCCTTGTAAAATTAGATGCTTCAAAGTGTCTTGTTAATAGCTTTTAACTGATCTAAAGGCTTGGTATTCGCAGAGCTGACTGAATGGCTGGTGTCCATGTACAGCATCACTAATGACTGGGAAAAACATATTTAAAACTTAGTAGCTGAAAGAAAAATATGTGTGGTCATACTTGCTAGAATAGGAATAAACCTTCATACACTGTAATGAAGTGTTAATCAGCCTTCAATTTGATATCTGCAGTTTGCTGTTGCCTTTCATCAGATGCCTGGATAAAATGGTATTTGATTTGTTCAGCAATGTTTTCTATGAGTAGGTGTTCTGGAATAGCGGAAATGCTATGTGTGATTTTTTTAAATTAACATAAATGGTTATATGATAAGTGTGATAAAAAGTGAATGCTGCATGATTAACATTGTTTTCTGCTGGAAATACAAAATATCAGGACAGAAACACTCTAGGAGATTCCTGGAGTGTGTGTGTCCCCTGACATGAATGATGAGGTAGAAAACTAGGTGAGGCACCTGCTGGACCTGTAGTTTGTGAACAGAGAAGGACTGGTGTGTGATGTGATGGTCAGAGGCTGTCCTGGGCAGTATGATCATGCAAGGATAATTTTCGATTCTTGGGCAAGTAAGGAGTGGAGTCAGCAGAACTGCCACCTCAGACTTCTGGAGAGCAGAGGCTCTGGCTTGTTCAGGAGCCTGGTTGACAGAGTCCCTTGGAAGGCATTCCTGAAGGGAAGAGGAGTACAGGAAGTTTGGACATTCTTCAAGAAGGAAATCTTACAAGTGCAGGAGCAGGCTGTCACCATGTACTGAAAGATAAGTGAGCAGGGAAGACTGGTCTGTCTGAACAGAGAGCTTTTTCTGGAACCTGGGGAAAATAAAAAGAAACAAGGGATGTTAAATTTAGGATGATTACAAGGATGTTGTGAGATTACACGGAAAGAAAACCACAAGTCCAAAACCTAACTAGAACCTAATCTGGCTGCTACCATGAAAGACAGTAAAAATGTTTCTGTAAAATACATTAGCAACAGAAGGAAGGCCAAAGAGAATCTTTTATTGGATGTGCAGGGAAACAAAGTGACAAAGAATGAGGAAAAGGTTGAGATGCTTAATGCCTTTTTTGCCTCATTCTGCAGTAGTAAGACCAGTTGTTCTCTGGGTATCTAGTCTTCAGAGCTGGAAAACAAGGATGGGGAGAAGAAAGAAGCTCCTGTAATCCGAGGGAAAATGATCAGTGACACTGGTACACCACTGAACAGGTACTGATGGACTTAGCAGAAGTGCTCCCTGAGCCACTTTCCATCAGCAGTCCCAGCTACCTCGGGAGATTCCAGATGATTAGAAGTTGGCAAACGTGATGGCTGTCTACAGTAAGGGCTGGAAGGAGGATCTGGGACCTACAGGCCTGTCAGCCTGACCTCTGTGCCAAGGAACGTCATGGAACAGATCTTAAGTGCCATCATGTGGCACATATGGGACAACCAGGCCTAGTTAGCATGTGTTTAGGAAAGTCAAGTCCTACTTGACCAACCTGATCTCCTCCTGCAGCAAGGTAACCTGTTTAGTGAATGAGAGAAAGGCTGTGGATGTTGCCTAGCTCAACTTCAGTAAAGCTTTTGATAGGGTTTCTCCTGTCATTCTTCTAGAGAAACTGGTTGTTGGTGGCCCGCATGGGTGCCCTGTTTGCTGGGTGCAAAACTGGCTGAATGGCCAGTCTCAGTGAGTCGCAATGAGGAATGGAGTTGCATCCAGCTGGTGGCCAGTCACAAGTGGTGCTCCCCAGGGCTCTGTGCTGCAGCCAATCCTGTTTAATGTCTTTACTGATGATCTGGGTGTGGGGACTGAGTGGTACCTCAGTCAGTTTGCAGATGACACCAAGCTGGGCAGGAGCGTTGATCTGGTGGAGTGTAGGAGGGCTCTGCAGAGGGATCTGGTCAGACTGGGTTGATGCGCCAAGGCAAATGGTATGAGGTTCAACAAGGCCAAATTCCAGGTCCTGCATTTGGGTTGCAACAGCACTATGCAGTGCTGCAGGTTGGGGGCAGAGCAGCTGGAAAGCAGCCCAGTGACAGCAGCTAAACGTGAGCCAGTATGTGTGCCCAGATGGCCAGGAAGGCCAGTGGCAACCTGGCTCCTATCAGATATAGTGTGGCCAGCCACTGTACACTTGTGAGGTACGTTGAATTCTGTGTCCAGTTTTGAGCTCCTCACTACAAGAAAGACATTGAGGGGCTGGTGTGCATCCAGGGAAGGGCAATGGAGCTTGTGAAGGGTCTGGAGCACAAATCTGAGTTGGAGCAGCTGAGAGAGCTGGGGTTGTTTAACCTGGAGAAAAGGAGACTCAGAGAAGTCCTTCCCGTTCTCTACACTACCTGAAAGGAGGCTGTAGCCAGGTAGAGTTCAGTCTCTTCTCCCAACTAACAAGCAATAGGACTGGAGGAGATGGCCTCAAGTTGTGCCAGGGGATGTTTAGATTCAATATTAAGAAATAGTTTTTACCTGAAGGAGTCAAACATTTGAACGGGTACCCCAGTGAAGTGGTGGAGTCACCATCCCTGGAGGTACTTAAAAAGACGTGTGGACATTTTGGTTAAGGACATGGTTTTGTGGTGGCTTTGGCAGTTCTGTTAGAGGGGTTGGATTTGATAATCTTAGAGGTCTTTTACAAGCTAATGGATTCCGTGACACTCTAAACCATGTCTTTCTCTTTTGTCTCTCACCTTGCATTCAGGGGAAAAAGAATGAATTCAACAGTGTTCTGTCGTGTTGTGTAAGTTGGTTTGCTCACTCTAAGTTTTAGCTATTTCACTTCTTGTGTGGAGATTGGGAGGTTTCTCTCCCTTCTCCAACATTTTTGCATGAGATGTGTACATCTGATTTTCTGATGTTCTTGATCCTGACCATACCTTCTGTGTATTGCTACATAAAATTAGGCTTTTAGATAGGTATGATAAGTATGATAATAATACATACTTAGCAGGCAGTAAATTAAATGGTTTGGGCAAAATTGCTACAGAAGGAGGCAGCAGATTGGCTTTGTATTACAGGGCATTGCTGAGTGAGTGGTAGATTCTCTTCTGGAGTGTTGCAGAGTGGAATAGGCATCATTGAGGATTGCTCCAAAGTGACATGTTTTATTTTGCATGACAAAACTGAACTGTGCTGTCCTTGTCTCCCTTCCATCTAAATCACTGCATTTTAATGGAGAAACATCTCATCCCATGTTACTCTGAGAGCGCATGAAGAGAACTCTGCTTAAGAATCGTTTGTTTGCCAGCTGTGGTAGGGCACTGGTTTTAGTGATGAGCTGGGTGTCCATTGCAGTGTCGTATTCTGTGTCTTTACAGTTCTGACTTCAGCTAACACCATATTTACTTTGGAGAGCAGGGATTCTTGCATTCTAGACTTTTTTCCCTTTGTGTACTTTTCTACATTTGGTGTCTTCACCTTTTCTGCATTAGTTATCTCTCATATTCTGCTTATCTGTTGCTTGCGAGTTGCTTGGTTGAGTACATTTTTATTTCAATGATGGTAGTATCCTGCAGTAAGGATAAAGAAATTTGACTTGTCATGTGTTCATTTTGTTTGTTTTCATGTCTTTTTGCCTTGCAGGAATACAGCTTGTTTTATGTTTGAAAGGTGGAATTTGTGGAAAACCAAAGTGGGGGGTGTATATATAATAGAGCTGCTGAAAATAGCAAGGGGAGGAGAAGAGGTTAATTATATGTATACTCTGCAGTATAGTCAAAACCCTGTCAAAGCTGGTAGAAAAAAGTTCAGTAAACGTGGGTCAAATTTACCAGTGAAAGCACATCTCTTAGCTCAATGAGAAACATTAGGGAGTTCCTGAAAATGGAAGGGAAGAAGATTTAGGAAATAAACTCCTTTGCTGATCCACAGAACTGTAATGTTTATAAAGCCTTTGTTGGTCTGTGCTTACTTCTGGAATTTTGGCTCTATGGTGCATTGCATTTCTGGAATAAGCTAAGGAATAAGATCCTTTTGCTCAGTTGGTTAACAGGACTTGAAGAATTAAATCAGGAGCAATTCTCAAGGTGAAAGTCATTTTGTTGCTATCTTTCTAGCTGAAACAAGGTAGCAAACTTCATTTTTTCATAGAAAGTTGGGATGGTTTAGAGCAGGGGCAAAAAGAGATCTAGTCATTCTTACAATAGAATGCTAGGACTAAATTAGCGTTATGAAATGGTTAAATGTAATCCATCACTTATGATTTATATTACTTGTACCTCTTTATTTAGCCTCCTCATGAGGAGAGATAGGTGGAGACAGAAACAGTAGAGTCTTTTGGTTTTGTTTTTTATTCTCTCCGGCCTGGTGTACAAGATGAATGACTTCAGGAGTGTGGGAGCTTAAATTTAAGAGTGGTAGGACTGATTTGAGAGCAGTGGACCATCTAAGCTCCTTCTGTCTTACTTTAAAATGTTAATTCTAGCAATTCCAAAAACGATGCTCTTAGTGTAGGATCTTTGTTATCCTAATCAATGTTTACAGACTTTTTTTTTCTTCTCTGGTTTTGGATTCATCCCTCCTCTTTCATTTCAACTGCTGACTTCCTTAATGGTATATCCTCATATGACATGGAATGCAATGGAAGCTTTGTCCATCAGCTTTCCAGCCTCAAACACTGCTGACACTATCACTGTGGTGATACAGAAATCCTTGGGGAAGGAGAAAGCTTTAAACCCTGGTTGTAGGAAGATCTCTAATTGTCGGTTGTTCATTTCTCTGAACTGCCTATGCTCATTAGGGTAATTTTGTGCCTGTGGTGTGGTCTGACTGCTGTTGACATCCCTGCCTTTGACTGTGGCAACAAAACTTGGAAGTGTGGAGTTGGTTACAGTGGCTTGAGTTTAAAACCTAGTTTTTTCAGGCTTCTAACTGAGGTGTATTAGAAGTTTAATCACTTTATGCTCCAACATTGCTTTGTGCTGCCTTATATCTCTCTCATCTGTCTGTTGGTTATGCCAGTGGAGCTACAGTGGGGATGCATAATGAGGTGGTTCAAGAAACTGGTCCAATCTGAAAATTTCAAAGAAAGCCTGCAGGGGTGGGGATGGGTATATAGAAAGGGGAAGGACCGCCTTAAAATAGTCCTACCTCTGAAGCAGTCTCTTTGTTGAATTATTTAAATGTCTAGTTATTTTGTATTAATCTGAACTGTTTCTCCTGTCTCCATGTAAGTGTGGCTGTAGTCTTAGTTACTCCTTGTTAATTTCAGAAGACAAAGCTTACTGTAAGAATGGGTCTGCTTTAGTTTGTGGCTTCAACATGAGGCAGATGCTGTGGAATCTGAAGTGTGGAGAAATGAGCAAAGAGATATTTAGAGGATGTAGGTTGTAGGAGACAAGGAGAAGTCTTACAAATGCTTTGAATTTTTTATTTGAGAGAAGTTTAACAGTTCTTATGTTTGGAGAAAAAAATTTCTATCAGTAAACATGATAATGGCTTTGACTGTATTTTCTTTTAAAGTGTGCCATAGCAGTAGTATTTGTAGACCTTCCATACTCAAATTCCTCTTCAGTCTGCATCAATTTTGAGGTTTGAAGTGCTGAATTAATAGGAAGAATGATAACCTTGGATAGTGAAAAAGGAAAGTGTTAAAGCTAAATTCTGTGCCTTAACTTAAAGGAACAAAAACTATCTGTAAGAGGACTGGAAGGTTTAAATTTGAGTACAGCTTTTCTGCAATTGAACAGTGATTCTTTAATTTGTTGGTTTAGGTAGATCAAGGTTATGTTTCTGCCTGAATTTAATGTTACTGCCTATAATGTAAATAGGTGGTATTATGTTCAACAATGGTTTTATCCTAATCAGTGGATATAATTCTTGCGTACAGTGCGTAGCCTCTATTGTAATAATACTTGCACATAACTGATACATATTTTATGTCAATTTACTTCATTTGCCTTGAGGACTTCCCAGGAGTCTTAGTTACAGGCTCATTGCACCAGATATTGTAAAAAATACTTAAAAGATATAATTGTATAGACTACGTTGAATAGAAAAGACAGACCTATTATAGTTACTATTCAATATGACCCTTTTAAGTGTCCGTCTTAGCAACTTGTCATCAAGGCTGGAGCTACTGCTTAGTATGAAAAATTATAAAAGTTAATTAAAAATATGTTAGGATGGTGGGGTTTTTTTTTTCCCCCACTCTATGGTTCTGAGTGTTTTAGATACTGGATAAATTTCTGCACAGAAAATGGGAGCTTGGGCAGATAGAACTTGGCAACACTGTTTGCACTTTATTATTTTCCTCTTGCAATAAATAATAGACTTCTACTTTTCATCATTTTGTAACTGAAAGGTGAAGGTTTAGTGAGAGCTGTGATGTCTTTGCTGAGCCTCCTGTCTTGCATGTCTCAGGAGGAGCAGATCAGAAGCAGTTCTTGAAGTGGATGTTCAGATTTTGTTGTATTGCCAGAGCAGATAGCATGTTTCACTGTTTAAGACATAGGGGGTACGGACATGGGTCAATTTGCAATAAGAGGTATGTCATGAATTGCCAAAATTATGGATTAGTGAAATGGATTAGGATGTGCAATCAGCTGATCTGCAGCTTGGAGAAAAAAAAAAAAAGAGCTGAGGGTTCAGTATTATTTTCATAGTGGTGTTAGGAAAGGTAGTTCAACTATTGTGTAAAAACGAAAAGTCTTTTAAATATGAGCTCCTGATTTCAAGTCCCCTTCAGCAGTCACACCACTTAAAACAGCTCCTGCTGGGTCCATTTTGCTGGTAAAGATGTTTCTGTAATGATATAGTGAATGGATCTGTCAGGTCAGAAATGGCTGTTCTGCCTCGCAGAATTTTCTCGACTGTATCAGTTCCCTGATCTGACTTGCTCGTGAACAGCTGTGTTAACACCATAGAGAAGGCTGGACCTCTTCAACTGGGCTGGAGAAGACTGACCCTATATGTGAAACCAAAATAGTTGTTTTAATCTTTGACATAAAATGGAATCTGACTGATTTGCATAGATTCTCATTAAAATAGCAGTGTCTGTTGAAAATTTGGATGGATAACTTTCAACAAGAGTTTGGTGGATTTTTGAAAGCTATTTAAGTGCATCTGTGCTGTTGATTGAGACTGAGAATCAGTGGCATAATAATGAAGTCAGATATGCACAATCAGCCAAAATTCTGCTGAACTTTAATAATTTGTTATATTTCTGGAAATACATATTTTCATAGTACTACAACTAAAATACTGGCTTGCAACTGAAATTGTTCTTATCAAATTTCTTCATGTTTAGGCATATGAATTTAACAGTACACTTCACTAAAAGTGGAAAGCTAAACTGGAGATGGTGTTTTAGATTTGTTCACTTAGTGAGTAAGAAAACTTGCAGATGCAAAAAAAGTATGTGTATTTCTGATTTGGTGATACACAAATTTTTTTTTAAGAAATATTTTGGATGTGAGGGAAGAAAGCAGCAGCTAGGTAGTAGCCACATGCAAAATTTGTTTTTTTTTTTTTGTTGTCATTTGTTTACATGATGCCTTGTATTATAGCAGTTGAATGCTCTGAATATGTCTGCTCACATCACCCCTGTGAGGTAGGAAGGTACACTGACTCAGGCTTACTGTGGTTGGGCTTTTTCTGTGGTCACTTAAGGAAATACATAGAAAAATAAGTGAACGTAGATTTTATCTAGCAACATAATCTCCGGAGCATTCCCCACTCTCAACTGACACAGCTCACTGTGCTCCTTCTGCATGCTCATCTGCTCCTCACCCATTCTGTGAAAGCCATTTCCTTCATTGTTTGAATTTAAGCTGATACATACTGACTTTCTGAAAAGCTGTACAGACATTTTAGTAAAGAAGGCATAGTGTGTCTGTGAGATGATGGAAGCCAGTTACAATCCACTTGACCAAGCTGTAGCTCATTTGATGAATTTTTTGATAAAGGTTTTCACCAGGAAGGACAAAATTAAGTTTTTGTATCTTGTTTTATTTTGTCAAGACCAGTATTACTGCTGATTTGTAAGACATGTTGCTAATGTGTGTTATTAATAGGTACTTAAGCATGTATAACCACTACATATGGTTTCTAAGACATGGTGTGATTTTTTTAGAATTATTAAGTTTGGTTTCCATTAATTAAGTATTCTGGGTTTAATTTAATTTTTATACACTTCACGAGGTATTTCAGTTTAGCTACTTCCAGAGGGTCTGGTGCTCTCAGTGATAATTACCTGTATTCTGTTTCAGCTTTGAGTGGTGTAGTAAGGTTTGTTTGACAGACTGTATCATGATGGCTTGGTGAGAGCCAGGTCTGACTGCAGTTTTCTCTAAAAGTATGGTGGTGAATAATACCAGAAACATGACTTTCTGAAAGAAGTGAGCAGTGAATGTTACTGCTTGGACGAACTGGTGACTGAAGGACCGACTGTCTTGGTTTACTTCTGTACCACACCTAATGTTGAAAACAAGTCTTATTTATTCTCCCTTTTCTTTTAAAAAGGAATCAAATGTAAAAGAAGTTAGTTATATGTGTTACTTTGTAAAATGCAGCCTTAGGTTTGGTCTTTTCTTGTGGCATTAGTGGCCAATTTGCCTTCTCTTAAAAGCAGCAGTGTTCCTCCAAAACTGAAACAAGGTCAGTCTATTCCCAGCCATTGTTCAGGTGTGCAAGTAATTTCAGAAATGGTTAGTTAGCAACTTGGCCTTGACAATTGAAATGGTACTCAGTACATGGAAATCCTTTTTTCCTCTATTTTTTTCTGAATTTGGACCGTGGACATTATTTCTTACAAAATATACTCCTGAATTGCTCATACTCAGGTTCTGGCTTTTGAGATTGTTTTGGTTATGTGTGTTCTCTGCTGGTTTGAGAAATAAAATGAATAAGGACAAAAATAGTAATTTTTGCATTTTGTAAGAGTTGTGGCAGGAAATGGCTGCAAACTTAAGTACATCTCTGTCACTTACACAGCATTTAGCAAGGGAGTCTATTTTACGTGGACACTCTATAACCATCCCAAGTTCTTTGTATACATTTTGGCCTATGGAAAATACTGTCTTACTGTTTGTCACCTGCCTGTAACTGTGTTTTCTTTCCTGATAAGCATGCTAGGAAGTGAGAGGCTTTTGACAGAGCACAGAGGCTTTTTTGACAGATAAAGATATATTGCATTTGACTGCTGCCTGAGACTTCTCTGCACAGATGGATCATGGTAGTCCACCTAAATCTAAAGAAAATTTAACAAAGTGGAAAGACCTCACTTACGTCTTACCGAATGCGCTGGTGGTGGTTTCATTTGCTCCTTTATAGGCTTATAGTCAAGAATTAGGTGTGTCCCCATAGNGTTATGAGCTGTCTGTAGTGAGGCATTGCTATGTTGGCATCAGTGTTACATGGGGAGATCTGGGCACCTGTCCTTTTATTTGTCCAGTCTTTGATAATCAGGACAAAAAGAGTTTTAAGGATTTATGTGGCTGTAAAAGAAAGCCTGGCATGGTATATTGCAGAAGATCTCACAGAGTAATCTTGGTGTGGGAGTACTGATGAGGTCTATTAATCAGCACTGGTTGGGGGCACTCTGATGCTCATGCAGGAACCATTGAAAGATGCTTACATGCTGTTGACTAACATAGGATAATCTTGCAGGCAGTGAGGTTACAATGTAGTAACTTCATATTTTGAGGAACTTGTATGTTAACAAAGTTCTATGAGGCTGTTTCAAATGGTTAAACAAAATATAAAATCTGCATTATGCTTAAAAATAAGTTCACATGGAGAAGGTAAATTGATACACTGCTTGAAATAACTTCACATGTTTCACAAATAAGTCTGAGATTTGGGTCAGAGGACTATTGCCTCTTTCTGTTCAAGACTTCTGTGCAGTGATTCCATAAGTGAGGCTGTTTTTTATCAGCCACACAAGCTTGTAATATGCTTCCTTTGTTCCTGCCAGGTTGAAGGCAAATTTTGATTACTGGGCT
>VZUA01002680.1:3340-18081 GCA_013401035.1 Horornis vulcanius | reverse complement strand
ATTCATGTGATATATGTAGCCTTTAAAATGCTAGAAAAGTGGAAGTTCAGCAGAACAACAGATCTCTTACAACAGTTAATATATAAGATTAAAACAGCAGTAAAGTTGACTTCCTAGAAGAAGAGAGACAGAATTTGAAGTATTAACAATTTGACAGTTCCCTTTTGATTCTAGTAATAATATTATGTACATCAAGCTGCATGAACCAAGGCTGCAACAGAAAGAGGCCTTTGAATTAGAGGAGGGGGCTACAGAGACATGGAGTGCTGTGGGGTGGTTTTATGCCTGTGTGTTCTGTAGCCTACACACACAGATAGTAGAAGATGAAGGACTCCCATAGTAGAGTTAGTCTTCTGTAGACAACATACATGTTAATAAAAAAAAACCCAACCTTTTTCTGAGGTTATTTGAGGCAGATGGGAAAAGACCTGGATGCCACATCTTCCCTGCATCTCATTTGTGTGCCTGGGTTTTTTTGTGAGTTTGGTGATCTATTTGAGCAAAACTTAAGTGCAAAGCTAGAATTTAATTCTCAATGGGTTCAGCTGAACATGGCAAACACAAAAAGTGGCTAAATATGAAAACATAATGCAGGCAAGTCTTCAAGGAAGTCTCCAGTCTGAGGAGTTGGGATTCTGTTTCCTGGCAAAGTGTGAGCATTGTCTTAACATTCTTTTAAAGGAAGGGGTCTCTACAGGTGGTTGATCTGTATTTTTTTTTCAGCAAGAGAGAACCACAAGGTGTTTCAGCCATGAAATGCTTTTGTCATCTGTTAATTTGGGGGATTTGTTTTGTTTGTTTGGTTTTGGTTTTTATCTTTGTTTGTTTGGCTTTGGTTTTTAAAAGCAGTGTACATGCTCGTACTTGTTCGTTATTGTACTTTTCTTAATGCATCTAGTAATGTGACAGACTTTTACAGAGGGACTAACCAGGGTCCCTAAACAATTCTTCAGTTGTGGTCCAGTCCTTGAGGGTGAGTCATAATTCCACACACTGAATGGTATGTTGAAATACAAAGGAGAGCCTTCCTGGAGTTTGTTTACTTATTAATTGATTATGTAAATATAGATGATCATACATGGTATTCCAAAATATATATTCTCACTGGCAAATGTTTTCAGTTTCATTCAAGGCAACATACAAGTCCTGAGGGATGAAGTTGTAGGCTCTTTTGCTCAAATAGAGTGAACTTGCTTCAACTTTCCATCCTGTAAAGCAAATCAGATGGCTGGGGGGGAAAATGTGTTGTATTGTCTTATGTTGATTTTCACCTAGGAGTGTCACTGGAATTGCTCAGGAACTGAGCATTGAGTGTGCTGGTGCCAGCTCTTTCACACACTCACATAGATCCTTGGGTTATCTTGGTTTGAGCTTTGGTTAATTGTAACTTGAGTGTTTGCTTGTAAAGATCTTTCCCAGTGTGAAACACGGACCTTGGATATCATTCCTGTGGTAAATCCAAGTGTGGTTTGAAGGCGTTGCAGGGTTCTTGTGGTGTCTTTAAGCATGGTAGCAAAATACTTGGATTACTCCCAGTATTAGCCATAGGGAATAGTTGGAGGGTGAGGATTGCTCTCCTTTGTTTTGCAAATACTGTTGCAAGTTTCTCTCTTCAGGGGCGCATGAACACAGCCAGTTAGTAAATGATAATGGGGAGATATTAATGCTGGAAATGCACTCCCACCTGGTAGTAGGCTACTGGTCTGCATTACCTAGAAGGTTGACAGGTTGCAAGAAGAGGGGTTAAACATTTATGTACCAGGAAGTAGAAGAGAAATACCAAATTTTAATTGCTGTTAAAACAGGGCAATTGAGTGGGGTACTGGTATGACTGGGAAACATATTATACCTTTTTTTTTCCCCCTCTCTTTTTCTCCATATTTAGGAGGGCTTTCGAGCTACCACTCTGCTGCTGAACAGCATGCAGTCCTTTCGGGAGCAAAGTAATTACCACGGAAACCAGCAGAGCTACCCACAGGAAGTGCATACTTCATCCCGACTGGAAGAGTTCAGCCCCCGCCAGCAGGCCCAGATGTTCCAGAGCTTTGGAGGGGGTGCTGGCAGTGGGCGTCGTGGAGCAACAGGATCCTCTACAGCAATGCCTGGTGAGAGCTCTGGTCATCAGAGCTATCAAGGTTTCAGAAAAGAAGCAGGAGAGTTTTACTATATGGCGGCCAACAAAGATCCAGTGGTGTCAGGAGGGCAGCAGCCATCTCAGCGCAGGCCTTCTGGACCAGTACAGAGCTATGGGCCTCCTCAAGGGAGTAGCTTTGGGAGTCAGTATGGGAGTGAGGGACATGTGGGCCAGTTTCAAACACAGCACTCTACCCTTGGGGGTGTATCCCACTATCAACAGGATTATACTGGTCCTTTTTCTCCAGGGAGTGCCCAGTATCAACAGCAGACTTCTAGCCAGCAGCAGCAGGTGCAGCAGCTGAGACAGCAGATCTATCAATCTCATCAGCCTTTACCCCAGGCTTCCAGCCAGTCTAGCACCTCACACTTGCAGCCAATGCAGCGTCCATCCACCCTGCCTTCCTCTGCTTCAGGCTACCAGTTACGAGTGGGTCAGTTCAGCCAACACTATCAGCCACCTTCGTCATCCTCCTCCTCCTCTTTCCCTTCCCCACAGCGTTTTGGCCAGTCAGGACAGAATTATGATGGAAGCTACAATGTGAATTCTGGGTCGCAGTATGAAAGCCATGCTGTGGGTTCCAATGCTCAGTCTTATGGGACCCAGTCAAACTACAGCTTTCAGACTCAACCAATGAAGAGCTTTGAGCAGTCTAAGTTGCCCCAAAGTGGGCAGCAGGGGCAGCAGCAACAGCACCCACCTCAGCATGTAATGCAGTATTCAAATGCTGCCACCAAACACTCTCTTCAGAGTCAAGTGGGACAGTACAGCCAGACTGAAGTTCCTGTAAGGTCACCGATGCAGTTCCACCAAAACTTCAGTCCAATCTCTAATCCGTCTCCTGCTGCATCTGTGGTTCAGTCTCCAAGCTGCAGCTCCACCCCTTCTCCACTCATGCCAGGTGGAGAAAATCTCCAGTGTGGGCAAGGCAACATGTCCATGGGTTCTAGAAACCGAATCCTGCAGATGATGCCTCAGCTTAGTCCTACACCATCTATGATGCCAAGCCCCAATGCTCATGCGGGTGGATTCAAGGGGTTTGGACTGGAAGGACTGCAGGAAAAAAGGCTCACAGATCCAGGACTGAGCAGCCTGAGTGCTCTAAGTTCTCAAGTTGCCAATCTGCCCAACACAGTCCAGCACATGTTGCTCTCGGATGCCTTGGCACCTCAGAAAAAAAGTTCCAAAAGATCATCCTCTTCCAAGAAGGCCGACAGCTGCACCAACTCAGAAGGTTCCTCCCAGGCAGAGGAGCAACTTAAGTCTCCCATGGCAGAGTCCCTGGATGGTGGCTGTTCCAGTAGTTCAGAGGATCATGGGGAAAGGGTGAGACAGCTGAGTGGCCAGAGCACCAGCTCAGACACCACTTACAAAGGGGGTAATTTAGAGAGACCTAACTCCTCACCAGCACAAAGCTCTCAGAATGAGCCATCAAAACTCAGCAGCAGTCCTGCAGCTAGGGAAGATGTGGCCTCACCTGATGGGAAGGAAGCTGTGGTGGCTGTGGAAAATGCTCCAAAAGTGAATGAAAAGGCAGTTGGGGTGATTGTCTCCCGGGAAGCCATGACAGGAAGAGTAGAAAAGTCAGGTGGACAAGATAAATCTGCACAAGATGATGCTTCCACAGTCCCTCAGGCACTACCTAGCACTAGTGGAGCAAAAGAAGCTGGGCATGCAGGGACACAGCAAGAAACTCAAGGAGGAGGTAAAGGGAACAAAAGTGGCGATAACACTAACCATAATGGGGATGGGAACAGCCAGCCTGGCCATGCAGTTGTTGGGACAAATTTTCCTGCAAGAACAGAATCTTCCAAGTCTCCTGGCAGTTTAAGATACAGCTATAAGGATAATATAACACCTGGTATACAGAGAAATATTGGTGGTTTTCCACAGTATCCGTCTGGTCAAGAAAAGGGAGATTTTCCAGGGTATAGTGAACGCAAAGGCCGTAATGAGAAGTTTCCTAGCCTCCTACAAGAGGTTTTACAGGGGTACCACCATCATCCGGACAGAAGGTATTCTAGAAATGCACAGGAGCATTCTGGGATGGCTGGGAGTTTGGAGGGAGCCATGAGGCCCAATGTTTTAATTAGTCAAACCAATGAATTGACCAATAGAGGCCTCTTAAACAAAAGCATGGGGTCCCTCCTGGAGGGCCCTCACTGGGGTCCCTGGGATAGGAAGTCTAGCAGTGCCGCTCCAGACATGAAGCAGATAAATTTAGCTGATTATCCTATTGCTAGAAAGTTCGATGTGGAGTCTCAGTCTGCTGCCCATGAGGCAGGAGCCCTCTCAGAGAGGAGGTCAGTGATCTGTGACATATCTCCATTAAGGCAACTTGTAAGAGACCCTGGCCCTCACCCCATGGGGCACATGGGTCCTGAGGCCAGAAGTGGAAGGAGTGAACGTCTTGCTCCTGGCTTGAGCCAATCAGTAATACTCCCTGGTGGTTTAGTATCCATGGAAACAAAGATGAAAGCTCACAGTGGGCAAATAAAGGAAGAAGATTTTGAACAGTCAAAGAGCTCAGCTAGTCTCAATAATAAAAAAACAGGAGACCATTGTCATCCTGCTGGCATCAAGCATGAATCTTTTCGAGGCAATGCCAGCCCTGGAGCTGCAGTCTCTGATGCTGCTCCAGACTACATGCCCCAGCAGGACAGCAGATCAACACAAATGAGACGAGGATCTGGCAGAACTGGAAGGGGTAAATCACCCTCTCAATATCAGGATCTTGCTGATAAGCTGAAAATGTCACCAGGCAGAAGCAGAGGCCCAGGGGTAGATCTGCATCACATGAACCCACACATGACACTATCTGAAAGAGTTAGCAGGGGTTCCTTGCATTCTGTCTACGCTCAGAATTCGGAAGGCCCATCTCTGGCTTCAGCATATCACACAAATGCTAGGGCTCATGCTTTTGGTGACCCCAACCAGAGTCTGAATTCCCAGTATCATTACAAGAGACAGATATACCAGCAACAGCAAGAAGAATACAAAGATTGGGCAAGCAGTGCTGCTCAGGGTGTGATTGCTGCAGCTCAGCACAGGCAGGAAGGAGCAAGGAAGAGCCCAAGACAACAGCAGTTTCTGGAAAGAGTAAGGAGTCCCTTAAAAAATGACAAGGATGGAATGATGTACCTTCAAGGTAGCTCTTACCATGATACTGTAAGCCAGGAAGCTGGGCGCTGTGTCATGGGGAGTGACAGTACTCAAAACAAATGTGTCGAACTGAAACATGGAAACCAGAAGTTGCAGCATCATGAATCTGGTTGGGACCTCTCTCGGCAAACTTCTCCCGCCAAAAGCAGCATCCCTCTTGGAGCAGCCAACCAAAAAAGATTTTGCCCTCAAGAAAGTGATGGGCATCGACGAGAGGAATCTACAGATTCACCCAAGCCTAGTAATGCTATGCTTAGGCTCCCTGGCCAGGAAGACCAGTCTCCTCAAAACCCATTAATTATGAGGAGGAGGGTCCGTTCTTTCATCTCTCCTATCCCTACCAAAAGACAGCCACATGATACGAAGAACAGTGGCAGTGAAGATAAAGGGCGACTGATGACTGCAGCAAAAGAAGGAGCTGATAAAACATATAACTCCTATGCCCATTCATCTCAAAGCCAAGATGCTGGCAAGTCAGTTGCAAAGGGAGATTCTTTCAAGGACCTGCCAAGTCCTGATAATAGGAATTGTCCTGCTGTTTCCCTTACAAGTCCGGCAAAGACCAAAATATTGCCCCCAAGAAAAGGGCGAGGATTAAAACTGGAAGCTATTGTTCAAAAAATTACATCTCCTAATATCAGGAGAAGTGTTTCTACCAACATTGCTGAAACTGGTCCAGATACTGTCACTCTTGACGACATCCTCTCCCTCAAGAGTGGACCCGAAGGAGGAAATGTGGCTGGACATGGACCAGAGGCTGAGAGGAGAAAAGGGGAGATGTCAGATCAAGTGGGGCCAGCAAGCCAGGATACAACTGGGGAAAAAACTGCAAGATCTTCAGAAGAGTGGCAGAGCAGTGAGGATGATAAAAATAAAAAAGAGGTCCCTGAAGCTGCCAGTATTGGTAGAGAAGGAGCAGGATCCAGTGCAGCAGCACCACCTTCTCAAAAATCAGGTGGTCAGGGAAGATCTGATGGATCTGTAAGTGGAGCTGGAACTCTGACCTTTTCTGACTCAAAAACAATTTCCCCTTCCAATGTGTTTGTTTCTGAACCAAATTCAAAGTCTGAGGAAAAAGATGGAGATGTGACAAACATTTCACCCAAGCCGGATGGTTTCCCCCCAAAGGGATATTTCCCCTCTGGAAAGAAAAAAGGAAGGCCAATTGGGAGTGTGAACAAGCAGAAGAAGCAACAGCAGCAGCAGCTGCCCATGCCCCTGCCTCCCCCACCAGTGCCATCACAGCCTGCAGAAGGGGTGGGTGCTGGTGAGCCAAAGCCCAAGAGGCAAAGAAGGGAGAGGCGAAAACCTGCTGCACAGCCACGGAAGCGGAAACCTAGACGGGCTGCACCAATCGTGGAGCCTCAAGAACCAGAGATCAAGCTTAAATATGCTACCCAGTCTGTAGATAAAACTGACTCCAAGAATAAGTCCTTTTTCCCTTATATTCATGTGGTAAACAAGTGTGAATTAGGCGCTGTGTGCACAATCATAAATGCGGAGGAAGAGGAGCAGAACAAATTGGTGAGGGGTCGGAAAGGACAGAGGTCTTCAACACCCCCTCCTAGCAAAGCGGAGAGCAAAGTGCTGCCCACCTCAACTTTCATGCTGCAAGGCCCTGTATTAACGGAGTCTTCTGTCTTGGGACACCTGGTTTGCTGCCTGTGTGGCAAATGGGCCAGCTATCGTAACATGGGTGACCTCTTTGGTCCTTTCTACCCGCAGGATTACGCAGCTACCTTGCCCAAGAATCCACCTCCAAAGAGGGCCACAGAAATGCAGAGCAAGGTCAAGGTACGGCACAAAAGTGCTTCTAATGGTTCGAAGACAGATACTGAAGAGGAGGAGGAACAGCAACAGAAGGAACAAAGAAGTCTGGCTGCTCATCCCCGCTTCAAGAGGCGGCACCGCTCTGAGGACTGTAGTGGAGCCTCTCGTTCACTTTCAAGGGGAGCTTCTTGTAAAAAAGCAACCACTGATGGTGGCAGTGCTGGTGAAAAGACTCCTTTGGACTCAAAACCATCTATGCCCACTTCAGAAGGTGGCACTGAGCTGGAGTTACAAATTCCTGAACTACCTCTTGACAGCAATGAATTTTGGGTCCATGAGGGTTGTATTCTCTGGGCCAATGGGATCTACCTGGTCTGTGGCAGGCTCTATGGGTTGCAGGAAGCTGTGGAGATTGCAAGAGAGATGGTGAGTACCTAACCTTGCTATACAAAATTGTTTTCTTTCATTAGCAAATATATGCCATTTGGAGTGCTGTTTTTCCTTGTTCTTATCTCATGTCTTAAACAACCTTTAATAAATCTCTAGTGATGTCCTTTTGATGACCTCACTTAGATCTCTGCTACCTGATCAAATAAGATTTTTTGGACATCAGAAAGGTGGGTGCTTATTACCTAGTAAAAGTTCTGGATGTCCAAAGGCTTTCTTGTGTCTACAATGATCTCTTTGCCCTTCCTTCATCTGTTCTGTTAGTTATTTAATGTTCTCTAGGGCTGTTCTTGGAGTCATAGAGTAAAAGGACAAGTGGTAGCAGACACAAATTTCAGCAAAGAAAATTCTAGTTCAGTTAGGCAAAAAAATTCAGTGAGGGTAGTCAAACATTGGATTGAGGGAGGGGAAATGACAGAAAAGCTGTGGAATAGCCCTGGTTTTGGAGACGCAAAATTTGCTTCTGGGCAAAGCCCTAAGCATTTTTACATCTGAAGTTGAATCTACCTTCAAAGTTGGTTCTGCTTTCAGCAGGGTCTCCTTCCAGTGTGAGTTACTCTGCACTGTAATACATATAACACAACTGTAGGAGAATTTGCAGTCCTTAAAAAATAAAGCGGATAGAGCGGACCTCCATAGAGGTCTGTAAACACTGAGTGAAATATGTGTGGGTTTAGTATTGATGAATTCAACATTCACAAATGATTCTGATAACTGACTTTCTCCAGAGCACAAGTATACAACGAGTGAGAAGAAATGGGTAAAATTAAAACAGGGACAAAGGAAAAACTTGATTCACAACTGCCTGGTTGTGGATGGAGATACTCACTATTCTTGATTTCCTCAGGCAGAAGCTGATGCTTTAAAACCACAGTTGTGTATACCTTGCTTTGCCATCATCAGTATCCTGCATCCCTTTTTTAATGGTTATCTTTTTTATGTTGTTCTCTATCCTGGATCAGACCACAGAAGAGGCGTAGAACTACTTTTTTCCTGTTGCCTTCAGGTTTTTCGTTTTCCTAAACAGTGTTCGGATCCAGTTTTTGTCTTCTTTGCTCTGTATTGTTACACACAACATGCTTGTTTACTCCCCATGAACTTTTTGTCTTCAAGTTTGATTCCTGGCTTGTTCTAAATTTTCACTCAACTGTTTTTTGACAGTAATTACATGCTTCTTTGCCCTAACTTGATTTAGTTTGCATTCTTGTTTCTAGTCTCTACTTAAACATAGTCAGTTAATTTAATTTGGTTTTCATCAAGTCATGCCTGTGTGCTTGTTCTGATGCCACTGCTGAATTTCTTATCTCTGATAAGTGCAAGGTTTCTTCCAGGTTCTCCACCACTCTTGGGGTTCTACTCGCAATGTGGCCATGCTTTCATTTGTCTGTTAGTTCACCAATACTTTAAATTTGTATCTCTCCAGCCTGATTTTCCCTTTTTATTGTATGTAGGGTGTGTCTCTATTAGGATTCTGATTTTTCCCCAATAGCAAATGCTACCTTTACAAGGTAGCAAAGATGTTTTTCTTGAAACACTTGAGTTATCCTCCAGTGATCCTTTTTGTGTCCCCATTTGTGCAAAGAACAAGGCCAGCTCTGCTAAAACATGCTGTGTTGAGAGGCTCCAATGAAACTTGTTAAATAATAGCAGTCCGTTATTCACATTTTTATATGCATTTTGCATGTTCTTTGGCATCTAGTTCTCTTTCTGCGTGGAATCTTTATGACTTTCTGATTGAATATGCTTTGGCTTATGCTTTATCACTTTTCTCCAACTGTTACAATCATCTCCTCCTTACAAGTGAGACTTTTTTTTTCCTCCTCTTCTTAACCGTTTCATCTGCCCTTATGGTGCCTTACAAAAAACCTCCTTATATCCTTTGAACTTTGTGTTCTTTTCTCTACCCTTACCCTCTTCCCCTTAATCAGTTGCTCAGCTCCTCTGTCTTTTCCCTCATAATGCCAGTAGAAATAAGTGTTTCTCTTTTTTTAAAAAAAAAAAAGTTCAAAATGCTTGTGGCCTCTCCTACATTTGCAACTGCCTCTTATTTTCCTTTTTCATCTCAAAGTTCTTTGAGCACATTATCTGGGGATCTTATCCCCCACTGTGGCTTCATTTGTGCTCTACTGCAGTTGTAATCAGTGTTTATGGTGATCTTTTCCAAGTTAAGGTTCAGATCCAGTGCCTAATTTTCCATTTGTCTGTCAACTACATTGTCACTATCAGCTGTGCTGCTTGTAAAGTGTTGTTGCACCTTGTTTTCTGCCTGTGTCTTTTGATTACCTTCTTGCTTTCCTTTGTATTCTTCAGAGGCTGTTGATCATTACTTCATACTTTTTCTGTGAGACTCACTGAAGTTTGCTTGTGCTTTTCTTCCCTTTATCCTGGAATACCATGCTTTTGAGTAGCTTTTGGTAACTCAATCGCTTTCTTCCAGAGTCTTGTAGAGCTTCCTTTTTTCTCCAGATTCATGTTCTTCTGACACAAACTTAAAAATTGTTCTTGAATTCATAGTGAGTTTTCAAAATCTCACTTCTAAGCATGGCTTTTAATCTACATCATTCTTAATCCATTGTCTGTCATTTTATTCTGATTTTCATGTCACTCAGATTCACAATCTCATTTGATTTTAAAATTATTTCTTCCCAATCCTTTCTATATAAGGCTGCAAGAAACACTACTTACTTTCTGTATATGATAAGTAATATGTAGTCTTTCAGTGCTCTCCACTGTTCTGTCTAGATCCAGTTTTAATCTTTTTATAAGACTGAACTTTCAGAGTCAGCGACTGTTGTCTTGTGTGTACATTTTGTTTTGTTATAGAATCATAGAATGTCTTGAATTGGAAACAACCTTTAAGATCAAACCACCCCTGCTGTGGGTAGGGACACCTCCCACTAGACCAGGCTGCTTAGACCACCATCTAATCTGGCCTTGAACATTTCAAGGGATGGGCTATCCATAACTGCTCTGGATAACTTGTTCCAGTGCCTCACCACCCTCACCTAAAGAATTTCTCTTAATATCTAAGCTAAACCTACTTTCAGTTTGAAACCATTCACCCTTGTTCTGTCACTGCATGTTCTTGTAAAAAGCCTCTCTCGTATGTTCCCTTCAGATACTGGAAGGCCACAATTATGACTTAATTGTGAAGCCTTCTCTTTTCCAGACTGAACAATCCCAGTTCTCTCAGCCTTTCCTTGTAAAGAGAGGTGCTCCATCACCTTTAATAATTTTGGTGGCCTCCTCTGGACTTGCTCCAACAGGCCTTTTTGTGCAGATGACCCCAGAGCTGGATGCTGCACTGCAAGTGGGGTCTCACCAAAGCAGACCAAAGGGGCAGAATCCCTTCCCTCACCCTGCTGCCCACACTGCTTTGGATGCAGCCCAGGGTACCACTGGCTTTCTGGGCTGAGTGCACATTGCTGGGTCGTATCCAGCCTCTTGTCCATCTGCACTCCCAAGTCCTTCTCAGCAGGACTGCCCTTGATCCCTTCATCCCCCAGCTTGCGTTGATACTGGGGGTTGCCCCAACCTGAGTGCAGCAGCTTGCATTTGGTCTTGTTAAGTCTCATGAGATTTCCATGACCCCACTTCTTGAACCTGTCCAGATCCCTATGGAAGGCATCCCATCCTTCAGGTGAGTCAAGAGCACCACTCAGCTTGGTACTATCTGCAAACTTGCTGAGGGTACATTTGATCCTTTCGTCTGGGTCATTAATGAAGACATTAATAACACTGGTTCCAATACAGACCCTTGAGGGACACCACTGGTCACTGATGTCCACTGGCACTCTGAGCTGTTGATCTCTACGTTCCTGATGCAACTGTCCAACCAATTCCTAATCCATCAAATGGATCACTCTCCAGTTTGGAGGAAAGGGTGTTGTGTGGGACTGTCAAAAGCCTTACGTCTTAAAAGCATTGCATATAAATTACATCCTCAGCCTTTCCCAGGGAGGAAGGAGTCACGACATCATAGAAAGCCGCTAGGTTGCTCAGGCAGGACTTGCCCTTTGGTGAAGCTGTGCTGGCTGTCATGAACCACCTCTCTGTCCACCGTGTGCCTTAGCATAGCCTCTTGGAGGATCTGTTCCATGATCTTCCCAGGCACAGAGGTGAGGCTGACAGATTGGTAGTTCCCAGGGTCTTCTTTTATGCCCTTTGTAATATGTACAATGTTGCCCTATTTCCACTCGCCCGGGGTTTCACCTGACTACCAACTTTTCAAGTACCATGGAACATGGTTTAGGAATTACATCAGCAAACTCTCTCAGGAATCTGGAATACATCTTTTTGGATCACAGAAACTTGTGTACATTCAGGTTCCTCAGATGTTCGTGAACCTGGTCTTTGTGTACAGTGGGAGAGACACTTGCCTGCCCCAGTCCCCATCCTGTCATTGATCCACTTGAGAGGTGTGGGAAGAGAGATTGCCATTGAGCAAAAATTTGAGTACCTCAGCCTTCTCCTTGTCCATTGTTAGCTGTTTGCCTGCATTGTTTGTGCTGGGCATACACCTTCCTTGTCCTTCCTTTTCTGATTAACCTACCTACAGAAGCCCTTTGTGTTATTCCTACATTCCTTTTCAGGTTCTGTTCCAGCTTTGCCTCGGCCTTCCTCAAACCATCCCTGCACAACTGAACTTCATCCCTATACTCTTCCTACATTACCTGCCCTTGTTTCTACTGCCTGTGTCTTTGTTTCTTTCCCTTTAGTATGACCAGGAGTTCCCTACTCAGCCACCCAGTCTCTTACCTTGATTGCTGATTTTCTTGCTCCTAGGAATTGCTAGCTCTTGAACTCTATGAAGATTTCCGTAAAAATCTGCCAGCTCAGTTCTGCTCCTGTGTCCCTGAGGGCAGTCTCTCAGGGTACCCTGTTAACTATCTCTTCAAAGAGCTGCAAGTTTGTTTTCCTGAAGTTCAGGGGCCTAACTTTACTCCTTACCTGACCCATATCCCTCAGGACTGCAAAATCCACTGATGCATGGTTGTGCCAACCTAGGCTGCTCCCACATTGACATCCCCAATTAGTTCATTTACACTGGTGATCATTAAATCCAGTATCGGGTTCCTTCTGGTAGAGCTACCACCTAGCTCAAGAAGCTATCCTCCATGCATTGCAGGAGTCTCCTGAATTGCCTGCAGCTTGCCTTGGTACTTTCCCAATAGATGTCAAGGTGGCTGAAGTCCCCCAAAAGGACTGAAGCGTGTGAACACGATGCCTTCTGTAACTGGGACAAGAAGGCTTTGTCAATAGGCTCCCCTTGGTCAGGCAGCTGTAGCAGACCTCAGCCACAAGGTTCCTTTTGTTGCCTCAGTGTCTGATTTTTACCCACAATCTTTCAACCTGCTCAAGGCTGTTCTTCAGAGACAGCTTTTCACACTCAATACACCTCTTGATGTAGAGAGCAACCCCTCCAGCTCTCCCCCCTTTCTGTCTCTTCTGAACAGCTCATAGCCATTGATAGTCACACTCCAGTCACACAATTTGTCCCACTAAGTATCAGTAATGGCAATAGGATCATAACTTTCCAGCAGCATGGTAACTTCCAACTCCTGGTTGTTGCTCATGCTGTGTGCTTTGGTGTAAAGGCACCTTGGCCAGGCTGTTGGCAGTGTTGTTTTCCTGGAGAAACACCCCTTAGTTAATTCCTTTGAGATATTTCTCTGCTGTATCCCTGTTGGCGTATGTTACCTCAGGAGTCCCTGGCTTACCTCTTTAAGGCTCCAAGTGTGCCCCAGTGTGGCCAGCACATTTCAGAGTCAAGGGCAGAGTGCCTTCACGAGCACCGTGTCCCTCTAACCTTTGCATCTCATCCCACAGCTTGCCAAGGACAAGCCTAATACTGTCCCTCTCTCTAATCAAAGTTCAAAGCTCTGTATTGTTTCGCATTCAAACACAGTATCCTAACACAATGCTGGGCTCCTCTGTATAACATCCGTAAGAGTAATCTATTTATCACCCCTGTGACAAATAATGGAAAAGGTTTTCTTCTGGCATTTTTCTTTTCCTGTTGTAGCAAGCTGTTGAGCTGGGTTCTCCTCTGGAAGCAGTGTATCCTCATCCCTTCAGCTCACAGAGGGTTATGTGCAAGCACTAAGATGGCCATGGTGTACTCAGAGGTGTGCCTGCCAGAAGCCATCCTCAGGCAGTGGAAAGGTTCTGTTGAGCTCAGCTTTCCTGCCCTGCTGCCTGAAGAAAGCCTTCTGGCTCCCACAGCTGATTTCCTATGGCTGTTGCATAGGCTTTTTCTTTACCTCCTCTGTGCTTTGCAAGTGCATTTTCCCTTTTTTTTGTCTGACATGCAGTTTGTTAGTATTGCTGTCATAGAAAAGCAGATGTGCAAATCAAGTAGCTGCTTCCTACCAGAAACAAGTAAAGACGTTTGCACAGGTACATGGGAATGTAGCTCTTGGATTTTGTCTGCAGGTAAGGAAGGACACCAGCATATGGTATGTGAAGGGTCATGATCCTGGAAGTGAATACTTCATGTATGTAACTCATTCTGAGCAAATTAAATATTCCCATAACTAAAAATTCCATAAGCTGTCTGTGGTACTGACAAGGGTAAATATGCACCAGTGTAAACTGAATCCATACTGTTAAGTGAGTTGAAATATTTTCTTTAGAAAATAATCTGGCTCAGTTGCTGTTGTTTATGCAGCAGTCTTATAGAAATAGGAAGCTTAAACCTCTAGTCAGTGGCCATTGGCGTAGAGGTAAACCCATACTGTGTTTCTTCTTCTCAGACAAGCTCACCTATTTTTTCATCTCATGAAAGCTTATTATAGATTTTTTCCTCTGAACACCTGTTTCTCACATGCTTTCCAGAATCAGAAAATATTTTTTCTTGCTAAATTGTTTCTTATATGAATAAATGTCTGTCTTACTGCAGGTTTGTTTTTTGTTTTTTTTTTTACAACTGCTCCATAGTCAATCTCAAAAAAGGATTTTTATGTATGTGAAGTTGTTATCTTAAAAAGGTTTATCAAAGTGAAGTGACTGTCATGAGCTTTGAGCTTTCCTTAAAGTCTGTTTTCACGCTGGACTGAAAATGGTGTGTTATCTGCTAAGCAACAGTCTAGGTGGTTTCCAGAGTGCTAGAATCTGCCTTTCTTAAAGGCAAAAAGGATCCTTTTACCCTGGTCACTCTGGTTCCATTTACTCTGGTCACTTTTGATCACTGAGAATATGATCCAATTAATTGGGCTGCTTCAGATGC
>VZUA01002679.1:16598-32284 GCA_013401035.1 Horornis vulcanius | reverse complement strand
TCGGGGTGTCCCGGGGGAAGGGTCACTGGTTACGGATCGGGGGCCACGGCCTCGGGGCGGGGTGAGGGAGGGTGTCCCTGTCCCGCTTGGCGGGCGCGGTGCGCGGTGCGGGCGGGCGCGGCTCCGGCTCCGGCGCGGAGGGCTGCGGTGCTCCCCCACCAGCGAGGCAACGCAGAGATCCTCGAGCAAGGAAGGGTTTTAATATTTTATCGCTGCATTTCCTTCAAGTGAGCGCACTGCGCCTGGGCACGGTCCCCGTGAGGGAAGGGGCAGCGAGGGCACAGCCAACTTCCCAAGGAGCAGGAAAGAGTCTGGCTCCAAGGTGGACAAAAATTGGAAAACAGAAAATAAAGACTCCATAGCCATTACACAGCTCGTAAGCAACTTCGCTGTTTGGCTGTGGGTAGCCTTAAAGGTTTCGGGTCACTCTCAGATAGGAAAACGGAGCGATGACGAATGAGTTTCAATCTGGCGAAGTATGTAGTGCTATGTAGGGCACTGATTGAGCAGCGGGTTCGGGTCATGAAACCGCAGCTGGATGGAGAACACCATCCCCTGGCAGAGATTTGTCTTGGAAAGGCAGAGGCAGCCTTAAACATTACAGATGTGTTTGAGAGTCGAGCGAGCCGGCGGAAGAGAGAGAGAGGTGTTCTGCATTCACTTCTTTCTTCTCCTGCCTCTGTGTGGTCTCACGCTCCCTGAGCAAAGAAGGGATGAATTGGCAGAGCATCTGCCTGCCTCTGTGGTGGGGTGGGAGATGCAGCCTCTAACTTCACTAGTAAGGCAGCTGAACAGAAGCAACTTGTTTATCCTGCAAAACTGGACTTAGGCACAGTATTTATTAGAGGAGGGAAATGTGAGTGGTTTCCTACTGGGAGGAGAAATTCATTAGTTTATATTGCTCTGTACTGTATAGGTGGTGACTTCCATTTACTGAGCAGACTCAGATCAATCTTTGAAACTGGATTAAAACAGTTTTTGAAGATTCATTGCATGACTTATTACTGGTCATATTTCAATAGGATATGTGAAAACTGAGCTTTAGAGGAGCTTCACATTCTTCTGAGTGGAATTCTATCATGTATTTTACGTGATTATTAAACCCTCTTTCTCAGAAAATTTGGCATAATTATTTTCTAAATAGTAAAATTTCCTTCTTGAAATAGTATGTACTGTTTGCATAGAAATTGATTTGTAGGTGCATAATTTTTTGTGTTCATTTGTGATGCTCATAATGTTTTGGTTATTTTTTTGTGTGTATGTTATTATGAGGTTGCTGTATAGAACAGTCCTCTAATTCACATCAGTGTTCCAAATTAATCCCCAGCGTAATACCACTGATTTATTTGGAATAATGCCAGGGATGAACTGGATGTTGTATGTCATGATTTTTGTTTTGGTTTTTAGTCTTTAAGCTTCTGATGTTGTGAAAAGTAAAATAGTTAATTACTTAAATTGATGCAATTAACTGAAAATTTATGGTTTTGTTTAATTTTTTGGGTGGGGGTTTTGTTTTTACTTCTGAATGCAAAAAAAATGGCTAAAATAAAAATGGGTTGAAAAGATTTTGAGCATATCTTAATTTTGGCTGCTTGTTACGTATTTAGAAACTTTTTTGTATAACAACTTGTTTTATGATCAGATACGTTTATCTGAAATATAGCAAGATGGAAAAAACACTTAAGAAAATCATCACAATGAGAAGAGAAACATGTGAAAAATGTGCCTGAAGTAAATGCTTCCATTTTTTTGTCTTTTTTTTTCAGTCTGACAAGATGTCCTATTGATGGAGATTGTTGATAAAACAATACTTTATAATAATAATAATAATTATGATATGCCCTGGATGGATTGTGTGTATGCTGCTGCCTTGCCTGACAGCTGCACAAGAATCCATCAAAGGGAGAGTGAAGCTTGGAAGCCTTGTGCTCTGCACCAAGAGTGAGAAGAGGGATCAGGGCTACTGGCAGTAAGCTCTCCAACAGCGTTAGCCTGGGCCGTGTTCCTTCCTTGCTCATGAGCAGAGCTTTATACACAAGGAGAAGAGCAGTCGCTTTTCAATTTGTTCCTTGCCCAATCTCCCCATGAGCCCTGAAAAGGAAGCAGTTTTAGGTGGGAAATTGCTGATTTCAAGAACTCTCATGTCAAACCCTGGACTGTGTCTTACATGCAAAAAAAATATTGAGACGAAAGACTTTATGGGGCTTATTCCAGTTTTGGACAGTGCCTGAGACTTAATTTGGTGCTAGCGAAGAAGAAACCTAGTTTTATATCCCACTGGAAAGAGCTGTACCTGCATTTGCATTTGTTATTCACAGCATGAGCATCTGCAACCAGCAGCAACTGTATTATTTGTTGGTCTGTAAGTCCATAACAGTCACATAAACTTCTTTTTCACCATTTCTCCTGGGGATTGTAGGCAATTCTGTTTCCTAGTAATGGTAGATAGTAAAGTGATTGGAAATATACATGAGGATATATTCATTCTCTCCATTTTCTGAGGTCGTAAGTAGCTGAATCAGTTTCTCCCCAAGAGCTACTAAAGAAAGTCAAATGTTTGATCTGTGGTTTGTGAAATATTTCAGGTCTGTTTCTAGGATCTTTCAAACTTTGGTAGGTTTTTTGAGTTGAAATGACCATCTATCACTTTTCTAAAAAAGTTAAATTACTTTTTATTCTTAAACATTCTGGAAGTTCAAATTCTCCTGGGATAATGCATATCTATTTAACTCATTTATAATCTGCTTAGTATCTAGGGATAGAGGAGTAGCTGCAGTCTAATTCTGATTGAGGAACCAGAGGTTGTTTGACACTGCTTAACAGGAAGTAACACTTCAGCCTTTGGCAACGTGTCATGACAAATACAAAACCAGATTTCCTTCTTCATATGTATAAATCTAATAAAAAATATTAAGTTCTTTGCCCCTACCATGTAGGCAATGACAGATTCATTTGTCTACACAGTTAGTACATGGCCAGAATTTAGCCTGTACCTTGCATTGATGGCTCAGTTGTGAAAAGTGCTCACAGATCTGTTCCACATGTCTGTTACAAATCCTGTCTCTGTCTTTTAATGGTCAGTTAAAGGAGCCAACTCCTACATGGTAGTGAAAAGGCTCTATTGGAGTTGGAGAGTGCCNTGTTATTAACACTCTCACCTTAGTACATGTGAGGATGACTTGGGTCAGGTTAGTGCAACATGATATGCATATACAGTTTGGGAAGGATGCTCAAACTTTTCTACTGCTTAGTTTCACACTGCCATAGAGGATGACAGATTAATTAATTACCTGTTGATATGCAATAGGTTATGGCCTTCACAGGAGCTGCTTCTAATTGGACACAGGAGACCTTGCTTCTTCCTGTGGCTGCAAGCACTGTAATGTGTGTTCTGTTAGCTGACATCTTTGTGAGAAAAGGGTGAAATTTACATGTTTAATGTTTTTGGGGGGATTTTTTTTTTTGTGGTTCATGGTATCTCTCAGCACTGTTGTGTAATGCAAGATTCCCTGTGCCTGCTATTACTAGTTTTTTCATTCTGTAGACTCTAATTACTCCTGATGGATTTTACTTTTAACATCTGCTATGCAATGTGACTAAGGGGTGTTGAGTCTGAAAGCTTACTGTGCTGAACTGACATCTTTATTATAAGAAGAATACAATAATATTTCCCGAAAACTTTGACATGCTTTCTATGTTGACATTCTTGTTTCAGATTAGACAGTTTCTCTTTTCATTTGTTTTTGTTTTCCAAGAGGTGACATTAGCATGGATTTATGGTGCTTATTTTCCACTTGAAGTCACAGCACTCTGAGATTATATTGGATGCTGTGGAAATTGTCATAAACAAGTGATAATAGTTTTGTAATCATATGGGAAGCAATGAATTTTTAGGAGGCAATATGGTATTTTGACAAACAAAAAACCCAAATCAAACAAAATGATACCTGCAACCCCCCTCCCAAAAAAACCCACCCAACAACAAAAATGAAACCTAACCAACATTGATTGTGTCACTGCATGTAAAATTACTTTGAGGTGTTAGTTGCTCTGTAAGTGCCAAATCCAGTTCAGCATACCAATGGGATAGTGAGGGGTTGGTGGGTTGGCAGATAACCCTAAACTGCTCCTTTGAGGGCAGAGTGGTGTGAGAGCCACCCTGCCAGTGTATACTGTGACCATGTCAAACTGTTCTCCATCCATCACTGCATCTTTGGTGGAGTTTTTAATATGTGGAGTGTATCCATGCTATTCTTTTTAATCTGGAATAAATGTAAGACATTGAGGAGAAAAAGGAGACCCAAGAAAAAAAAAGAGAAGGGTATTACATCTCTGTGACACATGGAGATAAATTTGGACAATTTTCTTTGAACCTGAACGAGAGCCTCAAGGATTAGAGTACAAATTTTGATGGAGCAGGATGATGTGAAGGATTAAATCAGTATCATAAGCATAGTGTAGAAAAACTTCAGATTTCTAACAGTTTCAAGATCTAGAAATGTTTTTTCTGACAGGACTATTGAGCAAAGCTCTTTAAAGAGATTTTGTAGGCAGTCCTTTGACTTTAGGGAGTTCTGTCTTATAATTTCAGCTCAACTCTTAATACAGCTTAAAATTAAATAAATAACAGACTGCTCCTTATCTTGTCATTCTTCCAAAATATATGTTCCTGAATGCAAAGGAATGAATCAAAGTGTGCAGTCATAATTAAGAATATAAGAATATTACTCTTACGCTCCCACTTGATATAACATGATATTCTAGTCTACTGAAACTGGTATTCTGATGTTATTCATCATTTCAACCAATAGACTTTATCTCAGAATTATTTAAAAATATGAGATAAAAAAGAACTTTGAACAGATTTGACTTTTTAATAAAAAATGAAAATAACCTGCATTCCTCTACAGCTGATATAAAGACAGTGCTGCAATGAGAAACTGTGCTAGGAACCTCTTGGTTTTTTTTCACACTTCAATCAAAATACTCAATACAACTCAATACAATGATTTGTGATCACATTTTATCATTTTCTCCAGTTTCTGGTCTTACTACGGTAAAATCATATTTTTAAATATTGTGGAGCCTTTTTAATGTTTACAGCTGAGTGCTGAAGATGTTTGGTATTTTAAAAATAGAATTAGAGATTAACGAAGAAAATCAACTATCTTGGATATTATATACCAGGATCAATACTTAAAGAATAAGCAAGAATTGATGGAAGCAGCTGTTATTTCTGATGCCAGGAAGTGGAAACACACTGGTTTTGATATTATCCCAGACTGGTATTTCTTGTGGATTACTTGGGGAAAAAAGTGACAGTGTTAGAAAAGCTGACTTTGCTGCATCTGTAATATTTTGCCGGAGAACTACTTCTTGGTGTCAGATCATTTCATAGATTTTCAAGGATTTATGACAGTGGTTGCAGGAAAATGTTTATTTTTCCACGGTAAGATGAGCAAATCATATCTTATATTTTCTTTAGTGTCAACATGAAATTCTAGTTATCTACTGTTCAAGCACAGAAGTTATGCATACAAAAGCTTTCCTTTTAATATTGTTCCAGACAGATGATTTAAAATTAAAACATTACTGCTAATAAAATACATTTTGCAATGTTTGCTTTCTCAGTATGATATGGCTGGCATTTCACTATGACTGGTCCTCTCCTTTCCTGCAAATACTACATTCATTACACTGTGGTGAGAATTGGTGTGGCAAACAAAAATTCACTCAGATTTGCACCAAGAGGCTCCTCATTGACTGTCACATTATCCCCTTTCTTGCTGTAGTTCCACATTTCAACACAGGTCTCCAGAAATTAAAAACTGCTCAGGCTGTGCTCTCAGAGGTCAAAAGTAAGGTCCTGTGGGTGTGAGGGGAGCAGAGGCACAGGAAATGTCCTCTTCTTGGTCCAGCTGAGCACCAGCATGGCCTGGACAAAGCGGCCAGAAGTAATCGGTCGTATCCTGGTGTGTTACCAGATTAAGGATGAGCTCAGAATACCCAGATGGGTCAAGAAGGAGAGGGCACAGAGTGGTGTGCATCCATCTCACCCTGCTGGGGTCCTGAACAGCTCTAAACTGGTGTGGTGTTTCATGCTTGCAGCCAGCTCAGCATTGCCCTGCCTTGTCTCAGCAACTCGGCAGGTCCTGGGTGTCACACTCTGCAGGAGAGGCGAGTGGCACAGCTCTGCTCTGCATTTGCTCACAGATTTTCTTCAGGATTTCTATCTCCAGTTTTGGAGTACTTTACTGCTAGAGTCAGGTAAAAAGTCAGTAACAGAGTTCAGCTGGCCAGGGTTGTGTTTGCAGGGCTTTTTCACACTACAGACTACTTATTTGGTTGGTAGTTATTTGACTATGATTGAAAAAAGTTGGAAGCACTATACCAGCTAAGATCATAAACCTAACAAACTGATGTTATTTGTATATCCAAGGGTGATTTTGTTTCACTTTTCCTTACAAGATCTTTATTTCCTAAAGCATGCATTGTGCTAGTGCCACTCAAATCATAGGTCTTTTATAAACTGAGCCGCTGGAAGTCCAGTGGAAAATCCTTTAAAAAATTACTAGGCAAATTTCATTTTGCTTTAGCAAATCAAATGCTTCATGATGGATTTCCTAGGGAGGTTGTTCACTCCAGCTTGATCAAACGACATGTTATTTTTCAGAAGAAGTAATTTATACCCTACTTAAAATTCATATATTGAATAAGTGTTAGGAGAAAAAAGTCCTGTGTGTAAAATATCATTCTCAGCAGAGATTAAGTACTTTCATTTAAATGTTTTGTATTATTTTTATTTTTTAATTTTAAGCCAGTTAAAAAAACACATTTAGCTTTTACCTTATATAAATTCAAGAATATTCAGTAAATTAACTCCTTTTATTTTTTTTCTTTGACCTAAATGGAACTGATCATATATATATAGGACCAACAGTGTGTGAAACACAGAATCAAGTTCCATTCAAAATTGCAACTTCATTGGGACTGAAGCAACAAATAGCCTTGTGCTAGTCCCTTTCATAAAGGTGAAACTCAAACTACACAAGTAGTTATTTGTTTTCATAACTGTTTTTAATAGACAAAATCCTGTCAGGAGTTAAGCAATGATTATTTGTAATTTTTATGGCAACTTTGGAAACTAGAGCCTTTCCATTTTGGTTGCATTTTATCAGATTGTGTTAGCTAAACTTATCATGTTCTTTATATTTTGAGAGTGTAGCTTCAGAAGGCAAACTAAAGGCTGCATCTTGCTGCAAGGTGCAGCTCCATTCATATCATCTCAGCTCTAGATATTTTGGGGACTTCACCTGTAAAATCGCAGTGGTGTTAATGAGCTTCATGATTCTAGCAACAATGCTTTAAAAACTTTTATGCAAATACTATTTGTGAAATTACTCGTATCTTGTCTTTCTCGGAGTTGCTCAAAAGAGACCAGAGATATGCCTCCAGAGATATGGAGCAGTGTGTTTGCCCATTCTTTGTGCTATGGGGTCTGCCTGGCCTTAAGCAGTGTGAAGACTGCTCTGAGGTACATCACTGGTGCAATGATTCCTTCATCAATATCTTGTCGCTGCGAGTAGCTGGGTCAAAATGTAGTTGTGCCCTTTCTCATTGTTCCCACATGCCTGAGCCCTGTGGCGGAGGCTCTGAGCAGGAGGTGCAGAGACAGGGGCTGCTGCCTCTGAGGCTGCCACTGCCTCTGGGTTGGCTTTGTACTGCTCCAGCCATGCACCCTGAACCTGACCTGTTTTCTGTCACAATGACATGCACTTAGCAAATAAAGAAAACTAGAGTAGCATATAAGATAAAAAATAATGGTGCTTCCTTTTGAAGGGAATGGTACGACAGTTCTTAAAAAATTCTGTGAATAGCTCAGTCCAGAGACAATTCAATTACAAGTGCAACTACTCATGGCAATTAGTGCATTGAAATAGGTTTTCTGTACACCTCTTCAGGGGTAGAAGGTGTGGGCTGGGAAACTGAGGGGAAAAATCAACATCATCATTGACTTTTATAAATGAAAGTAAATATTCCAAGTCTTTGCTTAACATACATTCAGTTGTATTGTATTTAATACTTCAATATTATAAGAGTATAATATATATAATAATATTGTAAGAGTATAGAGTACTTATAATATCTTTGCATTAGCAGAAAGATAATATTCAGAAACTAATTCAGTATATTTTATTTTTTGTATAAGCAAACAACAATAACCTTCAGATGCATTTGTATCTTTTCTCTTTCATCCTTGCTGGGTTTTACCCTTTAGTAGTATTAACAAATATTCCCAAAGAGAGAAGTGCTATTACTCAGGGACTCTTGTCACTTTTTGTTGTAAACATTTTCTGGCAACTTAAGTTAGTAGTGAAATTGTTCTTTATTTTTTTTGGATGTAGATGTTCAGAGGTTCTTTCAAGGATTACAACTATGTCAGGGTATTCCACGGAAGTTATTGAAAGTGTATTATCATTCCAAAGCTTTGTATCAGTGAATACTTCTTATATGTCACAGGGATCTGTGAAACTCTTTATTTAATGATAAGAGCAAAAAGGCCCAGTATTGCATATATTCATGGTTTTATAAATAATTTTTCTGCAGGAGGGTTACTTTCATAATGTCTTACTAACAGTTTATTAAATGAGATTCCCCCTCTTTTGCTACTCAAATCATCATTAAAACCACAATACCTGCAAAACTATGAGAATAATGACAAGTGTCCATTTTGTGTATGCAGAAGTATTCTCTAACATGCTGGTTCTTCCTCCAAGTTTTTTTCATTCTCATTGAAACTCATGATACAAAAAAATATGAAAATCAACTACAGAAGGGCTGGAAGGCAGATAAAATAAATCAGTAAAATAGAGTGCCAACAATTTAATCAGTGTAATGTGTAGATAATACAGTGGAGAAAGATTAAAACTAAACAACACTTTTCCCTATTTTTTTTGGTAAACACATTTTCTTTCCCTTTCTTCTCACAGTCATTCTTTTATAGGCAGTCACTCCTCAGTATTGTTCTTTTCAGACAGCTGTTACTATTTCTGTTGTTAATGCCTACAGTGGCTTTTGAGCAGCTCTGAAACAAAACAGAGGCATGGCTACTCTTGCCTTTCCATCTATTTTTGTCTCTTTGCAGTGTTTGGTAATATAAATATCACTCATTCTGTCCTCCTAAAAATACCATTATACAGCTTTCTACAAATGTGATCAATATTGCTGAAGCTACATGGACTTCAGGGGGAAAAAAAGAACAAATTAATTTAGCTATATATGATGCAAGAGAGAATGGGACTGTTGTTCAAGAAAGTTTGTTCTCTTTTAATTTCAAAATTTTGGCATGACATCCCACATGTGCATGACTTACCCATTTGAAGTACCCCTTCTTTGGAGAAGGAATTTTCAGAATACGTATGTGTAATTAAATGTTATCATATTTAAGGAGTAAAACAAAAATCTTTAAGGAATTCAGCTAAAACCACTGTAATTAGCAATCTTGCTTGGAATTTTTACTTTCCCAGGACCCATAGACTTCAATTTTCTGTTACCAAGCCCTCAAAAAGCTGTGCTTGTTTATCTTAATGTTGTCATAGCTTGCAAATATAAATTTATCATTTTCACAGTGTCAGTTTGTTTCTGGGGATACAGGAAATGAATATAACCTCTCTAAAACTTAAAGACAGAGACACAGTCCGTGTGGTTTTTTTTCCCCCCCAAAACATATGGATAATGGCATTTTGCCTTCAAAATAACCCTGTAATCCTTTAGGATAGAAGGGACAAACTTTTCAGAACTGTTTGTTACTTAGATATTTGAAGATTATTGGAATTTTTGAAGTTTTACCTCATAATCTGCTAGGTTGTATCTTCATATGACTTTTAGCTGTCTAGTAGTTTAGTCTCCAGTCATAAGAACATACATTTTTATTCCTCTACTTTCAGTATTTATTTTTTCCACTTGTAGCTGAAGTAGTTTGGTGTCTAAATTGGTGGAATTATGCCCCTAAATAATTGCATCTGTGATCACATTTGATTACAGGAAGCAGAATGTGCTCATGGCAGAGGAGATTAGGTTAAATGCTGTCTAATCAGTTCCCCAGTGACTGTCTCCTGGCAGAGCTTCCTTCCTAAATCCCATTTCTAGGGATGCCATGAATAAAAGCTGCATGGCCTGTGCAAGTCCATGTCTTCATAAGATAGTTTTGCTTTTCTGATTTGGGGGGTGTGACATGGGCTTGGGAGCAAGGCTGGGCATTGGTCACCCTTGCCAAAAGCACGGGTGGGGCTCGTGGTGCTTTTGGATGGACTTGGCAAGGTGGCTGTAAGGCCACAGGGAGCTGGAGAGTGTCTGCTGCTGCCTTGGGGTCTAGATTCCCCAGGGGGCACAGCTGGAATGGGTCCTGGGCAGGCTGGGGAAACCCAGTGGGTCTGTCAGGGCTGGTGCAGCCCTGAGGTTGTCCTATGGGTATACATATATATATATATATATATATATATATGTCTATATGTGCTGGCATTCACGGAGGCCATGTCTGCCCTCTGTGAATACCAGCAAATAAACCTAGAGCTGTGTCCTCTAAGGACCTCTGGCCAGGCACCATAATCACAGGTCTGCTTCAGTGCCAAAGCAATTGAGTCAGGGTGGGGCATTCCACAATTGAAAAACTTGTTACAGTGCAAAATACATGCAAAATAACTCCTTGAGATATTTTTATGCAGGAAGCCCAAAGGGTTCTTGGTCAAAGGCAACAGTAACACCAGAGTTGCATCTAATATTACACAGTTGCATAACTAATATTTATGCAGCGGTATGGCACACCATTTGTGTTTCTGCAACCATTCTGCTGAAGCAGCTTAAATTCAATAGTATCCTCAAACTTAATTTAGTTAATCTAAATATTCTTTATTTGTCTGCAAAATATGGAGGGACAAAAATTTGTTATAAGCAATAGGTAACCTGAAATTAAAAAAAAAAAAAAAAAAAAGGGAAAGTTATTAGCTTTTTAGAGTATGGCAAAATGTTTCATTTATAATTAATATTAATGATGTATGCAAGACTTTTTGTATTGTCACACAGGATGCATAAAGGTATAAAGCAACCTGGAGTAGTTGGTTAGCTGCATTTTCTGAACACAGTAAAAATATTCTGAACATTGAGACTATATCCTTTGTTTTTTTAAATATTTTAATACGTTATTTTGGAGTCAGGATTATCCTCTGTCATCATAGTGAGATTACTAGCAAAAATAGTTAACCTTTTTAATGAACCATGTCATGAATCACATTTGAGAATAATATGAGACTAAAATTGACCTCCAAATCAATGCTTTCAATCTTGAATGGATTTTCAGAAAATCCAAGTTCAATTTTCAGAAAATTTCCATCTGCACTTTGAGTACCAGGCAAGCAGCAGGGATAGAAAAATTTTAATTTAGACTGCTGGTTTGGAAAATTTAGTTTTTCTTATCACCTCTGTGACTGGCAATAAACGGCACTTATTTCTTTCCTTCCTTATCCTGTGGTTATAGTATGGGTTTAGCAATCCAGAAATTTATATTTTATCAAAGTTCACCTTGCTTTCTAGCAGTGGTTAGCTCTCATTCATTAATTTGCTCAATTAAGTCAGTTTGTAACAGTGAAAGCAATGCTAGTAAAAGCTATTTACTTTATTGTCAAGCAGTCACTTGATAAAAATACTAGACAATTACTGCTGGTCCAGAGCATGTTGCCATAATTTCTATTCAAAAAGGTATATGGTTTTACAATGTGGATCAGGAAATTAGGAGTGTTAAATGTTATGTGTGGTAGGCACATAACACTCAGGCTTCAAGCTCCCTAATAGACTTAAAAGTTCCTTGATAAAGGGCAAAACATTTCCTCCATTAAGGAGGTGTTGGAACAGTCTGTGCAGTGATGCTGTGCATGTTCTGCATCCTTTGAGGCTTTCAGGACTTGTCAGGATCAAGCCCTTGCTAACCTGATCCAACCTCGTAACTGACCACATTTTTGAGCAGGTTGGACTACTCCTAAGTTATCTTGTGGTTCTCTTCTCTGATGTGATTTACATTGGCATTGGCTATTTGAAAACACTTCTCATAAAAGGAAAAATGAACTGCTGCAGGTAAATCAAGTAGAAGATAGAAAGCTATAAATTCTGGTTATTCTCAAAGTCAAAAACTTCAAAGCTTTAGCTTTATGTTGTCTTTTTACTTACATCAGTGTGTCCTATCAGAATGGAAACAATAGCTTCAGGATAAAGTTTCTTGTAGGACTTTCTGGCCCAAACTCAAGACCATAGAGTGTTAAATAGGCCACTGTTAAGAAAGTTATCTTAAAAAATAGTCAGACTGTATATTGGATAGCACTGTGGTTGTTGATCACATGTTCCTTGGAGAAAGAATTCTCACAAATTTAGAAAATCACCACTGTTTAAAACTTCAGTCGTTTTTATTGTCATTCTTTAGATAGATTCTGGTGCTATCTCTCATAAAGGTGATTGCCTTGTATTTCTTTGGATTTCTCTCCATTTTGATGGTTTTAATCCATGTTGAGTCCCTTTACTGTGGCATATTTTTTTGCTACTCTTTTTCTGCTTCTGTATTTTCAATGTATGTAGCAACTACAAAAAATGCTGAAAAGGATTATTTTGGTAGCCTTTTTATACCATTAAAAATAATAGTAAAGGAAATATGAACAATATGGAGTTGTTAGCAATACACTGTGGAATGGATGCATAGCATAAATACAAGGTAGTTAATTATCAGGATATTTCAGCAGTTTATATTTTTTCTTTCTTGAATTTTTAATGTAAGAATAGAACATGAGGCACTAGTAACTAGGATTATAAAAAAAAGATGTTGGATATTCCTCTTGCTTTTCCCACATTATGGAAAAGATCACTGAAGTGATGTAGCTGAAGGTTCTTTGTGCTGTTAAAAATTCCCTTATGATGACAAATTAAAACAGAAATATTGCTTGCTTTGACTGACACCTAATAGATAAATATAAATACATGTTCATAGAGAAGCAGCATAATTAAAAGGTCTTAAGTAAGTTCTTGTGTCAGTTGTAGGTTGTTAAAACAACATCAATGAAATTATCTCAGTTACATCCAGAGTAGTATGTTTTCTTCTCAAAAGTTATTCTTCTAGGTGGGGCATATGTTGTTAAGGCATGGTGTGTTCCCATCACTGGTTATTGCTATGGAGGGATTGGGCAGATTGTTACAGATACCCTTGTTATGAGCTCTCCTACATCCGCTTAGAGAACATCTGGATGTCTTGATGGTGTCAGCTAGTCTGTCCCTCTATGTCCACATTAAATATAAATCAAAAGTCAGGTGGCATGATATTTAAAACCCTTTGGCTTGTGTCTTGTGAACTTTCATTCATTGGTGTAGCTTGTATTCTAAAGAGGGTTTTGTTCAGGATGATACAGAATATCTCCCAACCAAACATAAAACTGTCTTGCTACAGTTCTGGAGAGAAGTCAGCAACAGTGTAACTCAAGTGCTTAAAATTCTTGATCATAACAGTAGTAATGTAGAGATTACTACAAGTTGTGGAAATATTAAATAATATAAAGCTGTTTATAATCACTGGTCTTTATGAAGGCTCTGCAACTTTTGTAAATTTATCCTATCTATGCTCCGTTGGCTCATGTCATGTGTACTTAACTTCATCTGTACAAAGCTGGTCCAAGCAAAACAGGTCAAATCCCTTGCATGTTCATTGAACAATTGTAGGTAATTTCACAGGACGTAAAACAAAGGAAACTGGGACTGGAATGGACAGGAATGTTTGGAAGGAAAGAGAAAATCTTCAGCTAGTACACAAAGTACCAAAATCCAAAAATTTCTGATTTTCTGGTCTTGCAGATTGCTATGTTGCAATTCTTTCCATATAACATGATTTAGAGAATCAAGTCTTGAAACTGTAAATTTGCAGTAAAATGTGTGGCAATTAAGAAAAAGCTCTTTTCTACCAAGAGATTCCTGCCATTAAATACTGCAGAGTTTTAGTTTCACAGAGCTACACCAAATGAGGCTACTGGGACTGAGGGCTCTGCTGAGTTTGTCTGACATGATGATGCACTACCATCTAATGGAATCCATTCCTGGCAGCCTATCAGGATTTTCCTTAAAGAGAGGGCTTCTGTGCTTTACCATAAAGTGGGATGATGGTTGTTATGAATATCATGAGTGGGTATTCAAAACTGATGGAAGTCAGTAGAATTTCATCTGCCTTTTTGTAAATGCTTTTATTTTTTTTTTCTCTTCCTATTTTTCCTCTTTCTTTGTTATATTGATTTTCCACACTAGATGGCAGTGCCTTAGCACTTGTGCATGACAGGGGAATTTATTTAATTTATCCAGGGGGGAAGAAATCCTTCTGTTTCATGTTTCCTTCTACATACATAGCTTAAAGAATTGCAGGTGAGAGACTGGATTTTGATGAGCCACATATGGATGGGCAATGAGAAATGCAAAATTTTTTCCCCTTTTTCTTTGTACAAATGGAAGTCTGTTCGAGCTGATCGATCCAGGTTTGCATTGGCTGGATGTGAGATGAGCTGGGGCTGTCTTTTAGTGCTGTCCCCAAGGAACTGCATTCATAGAAACTTCAAGTGAAAAGCTGTATTGAGTTAGAGCTGAGAGTGCAGCCAGACTCTGAGCAGATTGCCTCACAGTTTTGAGCCATATGTTGTCTATACTGAGAAGTCAGTGAGAGAAAACACAGCTTCCTTCTCTTTCCAAGAAAACCAGGTGCTGGAGGGGTGGTGGTGGAGAGCTGAGAGGTTCTGGGGTGCACCTAGATATTGCTGTTTTAGTGCTGGAATACTGCCTGGGCTCATAAATCCACCCATAAACTGGGATGCAATCCTAGACTGCATGTTAGTTGAAAGACTGGAAGTTTGCTGACTTGAAGTATTTTAACTAAAAGGTTGTTGGAATGAGGATTGAGGGGTCACCATGATTAGAAACAAATGGGCTCTGGCGGAGTTAATGTGGCAGTAATAGGTGAAGGCTAAAAGCTGGAAGTTTGTAGTTGGAGTTCAATTTTAAATTACAAAACAATGTTTAAAATTTATGGATGAGGTATTTGAAAACAGAGGGTTTTTAAAACAAGCAGGTGTCTCTATTGTTCATATTTCAACCTTCTTGAAAGAATACCTCCAGTTAATCCTCTGAAAAGAGGAGAAAGGAGTTTTTAAAACAATAAATGCCAAGAGATTCTGCAGTGAAAACAAAGAAATAGACATATTATTATCAGGAGAAATTAAATACCTTGAAATAGGGAAAAAAGAAGAGACCTGACATAGGATTGATTGACTGTGTGAGAAATAGCTGTAAGAAAGCAGGTACAAAAGCACGTTAAAAAACCCCAAAAATTAGAAGGTTGAGAGTTGTCAAAAACATTTCCTCTTTGTAAAATTTATGAAGAGTATTCTCATTATATGGTTTGTTCAAAAATAAGGTAGTTTCAAGTTTCAGTCCAATTTATACTTCACAAAGGTAAATTTGATGCAATACCTTCACCTTTTTCATTNGCATGCAGCTTCTGCCTTATTTATTCAGTTTTATTTTTTGCTACATCACTGCTGAATGAGCTGGATAAAACCAAATTGAAATACAGGAAAACAAATTTTCTCTTACTTTTTTACTGGATCTGTCATAGCTGA
>VZUA01002673.1:22850-42934 GCA_013401035.1 Horornis vulcanius | reverse complement strand
AGGATCTAATTTAAAGCAGCTCAAGGCTATTTTTGCTCTAAACACAGTACAGTCATTTAAAACCCCCTGTCTCATTAAGTCCAGCAGCCAGCTGCGTTGCTCACTGATGAACATCAACAACCGCGGGTTAGGGACAGCCGGATTGCTCTGCAGGTAGAACAGCTGCAATTATGAGATCTCAGAGCAACAAATGTGTTGGTCTAACTGGCCTGTGTATGAAACACACCAGGCAAGGGAGTCACCTTAACTTTGATCCTGCAAGAGTAATTGAGTGCTTCACAGCTCTGACTTGTTTTCAGCAACACAATTGAGTGAAATGAATGTGCTTAAGTTGTCTCCAGAGTCTGCTTCAGGACTGCTCCAGGATTTGAGTCTTTACACATATGTACAGTGCAGTTTACTTGTTCTGCTATGCCTTTTGTGTTCTTGCTTCTAGGTCCATGAAAACTTCTTACCATCATCAGTAGGTAACCACGTCTTCTCATTTCATCACTTATTCTTCAGACTTATGTAGGGCAAAGGTTACAAAAGTTCTTGGCATCTGCCATATCATGTAGGAGGAAAGCAGCATCAGCAAAGATTCTCTTGTGTAATCTACTGATATTTTTGGAGATATGTTTGGTTAATAAAATGTTCGCTTTGTCTGCTGATCAGACTGCCTCCTATACAGTAAAAATTGTCTGTTGTAGAAAAATGTCTTTAAGGCAGTTTTATCAAATGAAACCTTACAAAGCTATGAGAATAATTTACAAAGCCCATATTTTTATTACTTATAAGGAAAGGTTCTGGAGCAAATAGAAAGCAAATGATCTTTAATTAACATCGGATTGTCAGAGGATAATGATTCATCCATCAACTGAGGCCAGGGGAAGGTTAAAAAAAAGTGTGGAAAAAATTATGAGCTAGTGGAGAACGTCTTTCAGATCCTGAATCACCTCTGCATCAACCGTGTTGGTAGCTACTCTGTTTCTTGATGATTGTTACAAATTCAGCAATCACTTGTCTTGAAATGATCTTGGTCCTAAAAATAGCTTTATACTAGAGATGCCAATTTTTCCAGTAATTTCCCTAAAATGTCAGCAGAATTACTGGCTATGAGAAACAATGCTCTATCTTCATCTCCATGGGAAGATGATGTTTGTCTGCTGCGATATAGTACTTTCTAAAAAATCTTCCTCTCCTTTCCTAGGTTTTCAATGTGTCCTAGATAGCTTTGAAGATAACCCATTTATGGCTGATAACTGCAGAGGCAGGAAAGTCTCATGTTCCCTAAGCTGGTAGTTGGGCCATTCAAAAAGGTGAACAGGGATCTCACCAGGTGCATTGCTAACAGAACAGATTTTTGCAGATAGTGAGGTAAACCAGAAACTTTTTAGGGTAGCTTCAGGTTCTCTAAAAACTGGCTAAACCTGAGTCAGGCTGTTTTTTTCCCCTTGGTCTCCTGAAAACCTCTTTTCCCTGCCGCTGCATACATCTCTGCAGAAAAAACCTGCTAGGAGTTTCTCCCACTCTTATCAGAGTCCTACTGATTCCAGCAAAAGCCAGGAATCTGGAAAGACTTGATTTCCACTAAAATCAGCCCTCAGCAATGCCTTTTGATACTAGATACAGGGGAATGAATCTCTTAAGAATCATTAGGACTGCAGCATTTGAAGTGTGAAAATCCTGGTTATCTCGTACGGTTTGTTGCTTCAGGTGCATCAGTCAGCCTGCATTCTGCATTCTAAGCATTCTGTGAAAACAGCCAGAAAGTCCATAAGAGGATGGTCACAAATCTTCAAAAACCTAATAAACAGCAGCTTAATGAAACAATAGACTCTGCTGCTTGAGCACACACCCCACACTGCTGTAATGTGGAGGCACTTGCAGATGTTTGACTTGCAGATACAAGTCAAATTTACATGATTTTTATGCCAAACAACTGCAACGTACTACAGCATAGAAGCACAGGATATCATGAGTTGGAAGGGACCCACAAGGATCATCAAGTCCAGCTCCTGATATTTCACAGGACACTGCAAGAGTCACACTAGGTGACCCTTGAGAGGCACTGAGAGTGCTGGTCCAAGCTCTTCTTGAACTCCGTCAGGTTTGGTGCTGTGACCATGTCCCTGGGAAACCTGTTCCAGTGCCCAGCTACCCTTTGGCTAAAGACCATTTTCCTCATATCCAACCTAAACCTCCCCTGACACAGCATCAGGCCATTTGCTTGGGTCCTGTCACTGGTCACCACAGAGAAGACATGAGTCCCTGCCCCTCCTCTTCCCCTCATGAGGAAGTTGAGACCACAATGAGGTGTCCTCTCAGTCTCCTCCAGGATGAACAAAGTGACCTCAGCTGCTCCTCATACGGCTTCCTCTCAAGGCCCTTCACCATCTTCCTTGCCTTCCCTTGGATGCTCTGTGATAGCTTTATATCATTCTTACATTGTGGCACCCAAAATTGCCCCCAGCACTCAAGCTGAGGCTGCCCCAGTGCAGAGCAGGGTGGGACAATCCTCTCCCTTTCCCGGCTGGTGATGCTGGGCCTGGTGCACCCCAGGACAGGGCTGTCCCTCCTGGCTGCCAGGGCACTGCTGGCTCATGTTCAACTTGCCATTGACCAGGATCCCCAGGTCTCTTTCCATAGTACTGCTTTCCAGCATTCTCATTCCCTAGTCTGTTTGTTCAAGGTTTCCCTGTCCCAGATGCAGAATCCAGCACTTTTCCTTGTTGAACTTCATGCACTCAGTGATTTCCCAGATCTCTAATTGGTCGAGGTCTCTCTGCTGGGCCTCTCTGCCTTTGAGGGAATCAACAGCTCCACAATTAAGTATTATCAGCAAATTTAAACTATCTTTCAATCTTGTATTCAAGTTGTCTATGAAGACAGTGAGGAGAGCTGGCCCTAAAATGGAGCCCTGTGGAACCCCACTTCTGACTGGTCACCAGCCAGAATATGTGCTGTGACCTCAAACCGCACAATGGAAGAAGAAAAATAATTAATCCCAGGGAACAGCATCTTAGTAGCTTTCTCCAGTGTTATAACTGGCCTCCTCCCTTTGGAGATGGTGGCCTGCAGAGCCTCATCTTTCTTCAGGCTGTCCTCAAATGGTCTTCTCTCTGCCCTGCTCCTGGTTGCCAGCATACACCTCCTGGGAAGAGAAAACCCTATACATCAGCAAGTGATAAAAATTGACTTTAATCCATGCACCTGAATTGTCACAGTCTAGTTTGATAACTGGCAATCCCATGTGAAAAAACTCATGTGGGGATGGAGTCCTGTCACAGCAGATCTGACTTATGGGGCTGGGCTGGGTTGCACAAGGGACGCCCAGGGAAGATGCCAGCAGCCTACCCCACTGCTCTGCTCAGCTAACTGAATAACAAGGGAGGAGGATGATGAAAGATAAAAATTAAAACTGGGGGAGTAACTGCTGTTTAAACATTGAAAGTCTTTCTCTGGTGTCTGCTGCTCAGGCCTGCATAAAGCTGTTTGTATGCAAATGGTGAACTTGCCCATGCTGCGTGCTGCAAATGTTCTCTTAGTACAAAGCCCCAGTCTGAGGAAACTACCAAAACACTGCAGATCAGCAGGAAGGAAATACAGCATTTCATTAATGGCATCCAGGAGAATTTTGACATATACATAGGATACTCAGTGGCAGTTGGATAAGGATAAGAGGTAGACTGGGAGGAGAGATCATCAAGTTTATCGTAAAGATTATTTTCCCAGAATTTTTCTGCCATCTTCCATTCCTTTTTTGTTCTCTCTTTTGTGCTTTGGAATCCCTTCCTCCACTATCCATCCACTTACACATGGCCAGGATGTACACAGTCAGTCTTTGCTATTTCCTCTTGCTAGTGTTTTTGTGGAGGTGGAAGTCACAGTCTCCCTTATTTGTGTTGGACCTGTGATGAAAAACCTATAGAAAACATGTATTTGCTTGACAATTTGGGATGAAGATTGTCCAAAGATAATCTCATAGAAACAGGTTATTAATTCAGCACCTATAAGGGTTGTTTTTAGTTAGAGTATGTTATGCTGTATCTGAAAGAATTTGGTTTGAAATAATTACAGGAGAAAAGGCGGCTGTCTTACTATGATGGTACTCAAGAGCAAATGTGCAGTGAGGAGCACTGGCAAGCAGCACGCACAGCACTGCAGGAGATGCATTTCAGTGCATTTGTTGTACAAAACACAAGCACCACTTGTGGCTTTAATCCTGTTCTAAATACTGCTAAACTAAACAGATTTACATAGAATCAGAAGGGGCATGTGAAGTGATATTGATATGTTTACCTTTTTTGAGATATATCTGTGGCATGCATCAGCAAATTGTTCCCATAACACTTCAAATTGTCTTGAAAGCTAAAAGCACTAATGAATCTGGAAGTGAAATTAGGAGTGCAGGGCTTTTGTTTGTTTGTTTGTTTGTTTGTTTTTTGTATCTCCATCTTTTTTAAAAGTATCTTTATTTAAAATGTCATATTAGTCAGTTGAGATTGCTCTATAGGATGGGAAAAAGATTGTCAAGGTTTATGTTGATGAACTAATAGACTGATGAACACTAAGGGGTTGTTTGAATATTAATTTTAGATTACCACCAAGGTAAGAAGTCTGAGCTGTCCTCTTGACCATCATGACAGGAATAGGGGACAGGAGAAGTTGGTCAAGGATATATATGAGAGGCTGGATGGACACAACAGTGCCTGATGGCACCTGGAACAGGATTGTTTAATTTCAAATTAGAAATATGCTATTTTTATTAAGCAATGATTTCCATCCACAGTTTTGTAAGTCCCTGCATTGCAAGTTCTCTTACTTGAATTCTCACCTAACCTTGGCCCATAGATATTTTCTGTATTTTTCTTTTTATATGATAAGCACAAATTATAGCTTTTCATTATACCATATGTGTACATTACGCTGACCAAGTCCTTCTGCTACTGATGTTGACACTGGAGCCTTGAGGCACAGTTTCTGGTCTTTCTTTTTCTTTCCGTGTGAGCTGGCCTTACTACTGCTTGCATCTTTAACCACTCCTATTCTGTTGTGGAGGAGGTCTTGGAAATCACCCTAGTAATGGCAATGTAAGTGTTTGTGGTATTGTTATATTATTAGTTTAGACTTTCTCCATTTGGCAGTGCCGGGGCCTCCCAGCTGTCTGCAGAGGAGCGCTGATACTGCTGCCACTGACTGCACAGTGCAGGGCAGTGAGCAGAAGGAGGAAAGGGGCTATGGCTACTGTCTCTCTTGGTCTTGGGTGTTCTCTTTCAGACCAAAACTAATTTTATTTTACAGCTATTGGGCCTTTTAATTCCAAAACAGTCCATGTGAAACTACTGGAGTAATTCCTTTAACACCAGAGGGCATTAAATTATGTCTCTGATGGCACTGGAAACTTCTATTTTCACTTTTTAACAGTTTCAGCCTCCTTAATATTTTTCTTTAAACTTGCATGTTCATCTTCTTAGTTTTCTAAACATGGAGTTAAAACTCTGAAGTGTTAATGAAAGTACATACTTTCTGTGGTAATGATACTATTGATTTTTGTACTGAATATTTATTTCCATGAAAAATCCAACTTTATTTTTTAAGGCAGGTAATGTCTGAAGAAGTCTGTAGTTTTTCAGATATGTGTGGAATCAAAAGATTTAATTCACCTCTGCTGTATTGCTTCTGAGCTCAGTGAATTTCCATTAGTCTTGAATTTGAGCAAACCTTTCCAGGCAGCTGTCAATCTGCTCTAGTCTTTAACCTCACTGTTACAAAACCTCTAAAATAGGTTTTGGAGATCTGTTTGGTTGAGAGAGAGAGACAGATTTCTTCTTTATTCACAGATACTGAATACATAAAAGGGCACTTGAGCTGCAAAAATGTCTAATGCTGATGTTCAAGCACAAGCAATTACCAGATGGGTGCCAAGAGAAGAAAGATCTGTAAGGAAATGAAAAGCCCCAGAATGTATCCCATGCAGCAGGACTTGGTGCAGGGAGCACAACTTGCACTAGCAAAACCTATGGGAGTCCAGAAAGAGGAAAAGAAAAAAAAAATGCAGCTTTCATTCATAGTTTTTTTACAGACTCTCATTACTGGAAGTTGGGACACACCTTCTTTTTCATTCAAAACACTTCTTTTATGTACCACTGTTGTGTTATCAAAGTGATAAATTGTGGCCTCAGGCAAAACAGTTAAAGGGAGAAGGAGGACAACATTAAAAGAAAACCAGACTAATTTTCTTGATTTGATCTATTATACTAAGGCATAATCTTTCAAAGTTGCATTAGCAGTAATCTTTAAATGTCCTAGGCAGAAAGCTCAGGGGAGCACTGTAGGGAATTTTCCAACCCTGGTAAAAGGGAGAAATAAATTGCTTAATAAGCTATTCTCCATTTGTAATCCTTATTACATTTCACCCTAATCACTGAGCATTAACAGCAGTGGCTGTGATAGCAAAAGTCGTACATTTTTTCAGATCAGACAGTTTTCCCTCTTTTTCTGAGAACTTCATTTCCCAGTACTATTTTGGGATTTTGGGGACCTTTATTTAGCAGTGCAAATTTTAGTTTCCAGAAACAGAAGCAGATTTTGTAATAAACTTGCTGAAAGCAAATTGCTGGTATTCAGTATCAATGAGATGTGTCAAGAAGTTCAAGACTTTTTAGAAATTTAAAGGGCCAAATAAGCTCAGGTTCTTTAAGTATTTTGCTAAATAAGATTGTATTTAAGACTGCCTCTTTTCCAGTGGAATTTGTACTCTTCAATCAGTGTGAAAGGTTTGTCAATGGACGGCTTAACCCAATAAGCAAACAGTCAAATACTTAAATAAACTCTTGCTAAGGGGGTGTTGTTTTCCTGTGGTTCTCGGAAAACAACACACATGAAAGGTGATACAATTTGACCTCTAAACATGCTGTGAAGATTGGTAAACAATCCAGGGCATCCCCCACAGACTGAGGAAAGCTCTTCCAACAGATAAAGATTTGTTGCAGCAATACTAGGTTTAGATTAAACAGTGGATTTGATATTTTCTACTATTTGACCTATTTTTTATGGTCTTTTTGGTGGAAAGTAGCGTTTTCTCTACCTGACCTTTTTGGTATTTGTGAGCTGCATCTGGAAATGAGCCTTGAGCCTCACCCCAGGTATCCCACTGGAGAAATGGAGACCGGAGCCTTCAGTTAATCATAGGGATGCCCTGTGCAATGCTTGAGATAACACACACCCCTGAAACTAGCACCCAGACTTGAGGTACTTCTGTACCATAGCCTGGTGATTACTCTTGCTGGGCACATAGGATACATAGGATACCTTCCTTCTGCCACCAATGCACGCATGCCTGCTTTCCCTTGGGAGGCTTTCCCCACGTTTTTCTTTTGTTTTCTCTCTTGGGTATGTTTGCTTCTACAGCACCATCAATGTCATTTTCCAGATGAGACATTTAATTGAAGTTTTGTAAGTTCTGCACAGTTGTCATTCATCTTTTTCCAATGCAAGGAATTATCTTCCTGATGTCTTGAAATGGAACCTGGGTTAAATCTGAGGATTCTTCTTTAGATCCATAATAGGGTCACAAAAATACTGGTCTGGCTATCGTATGCTAGGATATTTGACAGTTGTCTTCAGGATTTGGTCCATGATACAGCTGCAGTTCACAGTCCTTGAGAGACCAAACTGTGTATTTGACTTGGACTGACATGTCAGCTCAGCTCTGGATTTTGCCCTTCACCAGTCTTTCATTCTGCATGTTATACAATTTTGCAGTCTAAGTCACAAATCATCCATTTGGGGATTAAAAAAGTCAACGTTTTTCCAAGGAGCAGGGGAAGAGGGAGACCCTTTCAGCAACAGCTTGGCATGATAAGAGCAGAGCAATGCTGACATGTATGTCCTCTAGACATATTTAAAGTCCACGTGGATGTGATCCTGTGCAGCCTGCTCTGGGTGAACCTGCACTGGCAAAGGGGTCAAACTAAATGTTCTCCAGAGATCACTCCTAACCGCAACACTGCGTGATTCTATGATGAAGTATAGAAAAAACTTTAGCATTAAGTGTCTTTCCAGAGTATTCTGTGATTTCATGTGGAGTTTGGTACTGCTGTCCTTCATGGCTCTGATTCACCTGTGCTTTCATTTGCTGCTTCAGATTCTCATCTGTGTTCACAGTAGCAGAGTATTTCCATAGGTCAGTGTGATGGTTGTGCCTTTCTTTGGCCAGCAAATTCTCTTTGCTTTGTCCCAAGTTAATTCTGAATCTCCCTGTACTATTTTGCTAGACACTTCTTGTCCAAAATATGAATTATGTCTCTTGTTAGAGGTTCACCAAACTTCTTAGTCACAGATCTGCCTGCTGTTTCCCCTTTCTTTTTGTACTTTAAACTATACCGCTTACATGTCTCAACTTTATGAGGCACCTTACTCTTATTTCTTTTTTACAATGTTTCACAGTTGACTCCATTTTCTTTGATTAGCTGGAAGCTCCTACAAAGTAGTTTTGAGCCGCCTTTCACTAGAAATTAGGCTGATTTCTGACTATTTTCCTTCTTGCTGAGACTCAGGGCTTGTGGGTAAAACATAGGTTGTGTTCTCCAAGGTGATTCTCCTGGTTTCTCTTCCCGGGTTCAATATACACTAAGAGTTGTGACTCTGATGGAGATCTGTGTCTTTTGGTGTCTGAGCTCTACCAGTGCAGCACTAGGACTAATTTCACAGCAGTTTTATAAAGGTCTGTTTTCCTGCAAGCGTGACTCTGCACATGGCTATGATGGGCAGCTCAGGGAGGACTGGAGAAAAGACAAGAGGTGTGATGGCTTAAGAGGAATAGAGCTACGGAGGAGATGTGGCTGGACTGATGCAATTTGTTTGGTAACAAGGTGAGCTGACCAGCCCCTGGAAGACATTGATGGAAACAGTAAATTATGTTGGGTAGATGAAACTGGTAGATGCTGTGGGACAGCATATTTTATTCAGGAGGATCCCAAGGAGTAAAGCTAGATTATTTTGACAAGTCAGCATTGAAAAATAATACTGATACACCTACCAATCATACCTCCTTATTCTGTTTCTTTTATGCTTCAGATAGTTTTTTCCTTTTTGTGGGTGTGATAGGAAAGAGTACTAAGCTAAAATGTAGTGTAGATATAGCATCTTAGGAACTACTTGAGGTGGGATGCCTAGGAGTATTGCCACTGAATTTTCTGACAGGTGTTTCTTTTTCATTATGCCTTTCAGATAGAGACTCCTTGGTAAGAAAGGTGTGGTGAACCTCAGACAGGTTTGTTTACTTGATTTGAAAGTTGCTTTTAAGCTAGGGACTTAATCCTCTCCTGTTACTCAAGAAACTGTCACTGAGACCTGGAGTTTCAGCTGAATCATAGCCATGGTTGAGTCTGCACTTTGTATTTTAGATAAAATAGAAACATCTTGAAGTGAATTTTTCAGTAATAAGTCTATAAATGTAATAGAGTATTTTAAAAACAAATGGGTATTTGTACGCCTTAAATGTGTGTAAGAAAAAAGGTATTTAAAAATGCCACCATGATACGGTGCTAAGACAGCTTTGGGGCACCTCTGCCTGCATACTCTCCTGCAAAAGTGTGAATCTCTGTTTTATATGGAATGGCAGCATTGTCTACAGAGTTTTTACAAATAATAGAAGACAAATAATCTTTACAAGCAGTAGACATGTATGATGTATTTCAAAAGGCTAATTGAGTTAAAATTGTATAAAGTGATGCAACGTGCACAGCTTTCATCAGCAATTGAGAACATTTTGTGACTTGGGAAAAAGGATCTTAAAAGGATTTGAGTGGGACCAAAGAGTCACTTTGGGTGCCAGACAGTTGTGCAGGGGCTCCTTCAGTCTTCAGCCAGGTTAATCCAGTCTAATCTGGTTAGTCTTTAGATATACAGGTCCACCTATAAAATATGGCATTTATAATCATGTTTATGTAGGCTCTGGGCCAACAGCGAGAAGCATGGGTAAGTTAGCATGTTGAAATGCACAGATGTGAATATTAATATGCAAGATCATTAATGTTTTTGTTTGAGTTTATCTCATTAAAAACTGTGCTCTCTGTATTTTGGGAGACTGAAGGGGTTTTGTTTGTTGTTTGGTTTCTTTAATGTAGAATCTCTTGATGGGCATACTGTGCAGGTTGTACAATTATTGTGAAAATGAGAGTCGCCTTTTGTAACCTCCTCCCTTCTTTATTAGGTTATCTCTTGCCTCAGTGATCCTCTCCCTAATGAATTCTAATTCTCTGTACCAATGGGAACGATTTGATCCTATTTTGTCCCCTCAGGGCACCTCAGCATATGTGAATGGTTAACTCTGATCTCAGATAACTGGTTGCATTCTTTCGGGAAGCCCAAGCCAATGACATTATTTTAACCTTTTACCTACTTAACTTTTCCCTAACAACTATAGTTCCCTCTGCACTACCTACCTTGCATGCCCAGCAAAAGGCTCAGGTATTCACAGCAAATGCATAACCTATAATACATAACACATGCAAAGGACACATGCTAGTAACTTGCAAAATACTATCATTCTCCATGTTATTGTCCAGTCCTTGCTGCTGAAGGAACTGCAGAGACAACCATTCTAAATAGCTTTGCAGTTGGAATTGTGCATGTTTCTCCAACATGCAGTGTCACAACGGGGTTGGCAAAGACAGCCTGAAAGCGAGCACGGGCCCAAATTGCTACAACAGGCTGATGAAATGCTGTGGAAAAAGCAGTGTTGCAAGTCAGGCAGAGGTGAGCAACAGGCACGGGGGCTGGGAGTGTGGAGAGTCCAGACTCCAGGAAACCCAATCTGCTAAGCCTCAGAAGGTGCAGAGGTCATACAGTCAGCCTCTGGTGCGGGAAGCTGCCTCTTGCCCAAGGGTCACCATGGTGCTGGTGGCCCTGAGGAAGGAGCCCAGCTCTGCCTAGCTATGCAGATGTAATATGATCTACAAGGTCAGGATGCACCTTAGATGTCTTTTGCTATTTGATGTGTTTAAAATACAGCTTGCATCCATGCCAAAGTTCATGGACCTGACCTTGTTGGCTCACAGAAACTCTAAAGGGGTTGATGGATTGTCATGGGAAGGGCACCTGGAATATCTTGGCTGCAGCACACATAGATCATTGATCATAGATGGATGTGGCCATAGGGTTTGCAGGTATGTTCCCCAAGAAATCTGCCTGCACAACTCTGTGCAGAAACAGCTCTTGAGCAAATAGCCCAAGGCTATGCTTTGATTGAGTGTCCTGCCACCAAAGTGTGCTTGGATGGGTGGAGGACCTGAAGAGGTAGAGAGCCATTCAGTTATCTGCAATGGTGTTCTTATGGCAATGGCATCAGGAATGTTCTTGGAAAATAACATTAAAAATTTGATATTTTTTTTCAACACTGGAAACCAGGGAAAGATAATGTACTATCTAAGGCAGTCGCTTGCAAACTACAGTTTTACTAATAACAATAGTTGGGTTGGTAGGAATGGGAAAAAAAGTGGAGACACAGATGTAATTTTGGCGCTTTTTCCCCTCTTCTTTCTTTTCTTTTTTTCCCCTGAATCATCCTCCAAATCTCCACTGGGTCAGAAAAAAAAAACCAACAAAACAAAACAAAAAGAATGTTCCTTTTTGTTTTCTGTTTATTTTAAAGTTAAATTTGGGTTGAAAGAAGAATTTGAAATGATAGGCTGAACTTTTGGACTGAAAACATCAAAAGGAAAAAATAAAATGTAGTGGTGAGTAAATGGTGAGGTGGAAGCCTGAAACTGTTGATATTGAAATAAGTTTATGACTAATTTTGAGCTGCAGGGAAAAACATAGTGACCTACAGATCATGTGTTTGAAATCTCTGCGCCAGGGATTAAAACAATAATTGTTCAGACATAATTATTTTCAGCATGAAGGCTGTTGTCTTCAAGGAATACTGTCATTCTGCTTATTCACCTTGAGATTTCTGCGCAGTGTCCTCCTTTTCCCCCACTTTGCCTGAGTACCAGTAAGACAGTTGAGTAAAACAAATACTTGGAAACAAAATAGGAGGGAAATACCTCCTTAAATAAAGTTGTCAAGCATGGAAATGTTCTGCCATAGGTGTCTGAATTGTTGTTATGAATTAATAGAGCATAGAATATTGCTTTTGGACTGAGTGCTAATAGATTCTGAGCAAACAAATATTCCCACCCTGAGGAGTTTGGGTCAAAGGCTAAAGGCATTTTGGCAGGATAGGAGGAAACTGTGAAGTTGCAATACAACCTGATAGACGATGATGCCAGCAACCTCTTCTAATGGTGTTCCTGAAGGTCTTCTTAGTGAAGTAGGGCTTTAAAAAATCATTAAGATGAAAGGAAAGCATGGAAGCACCTTGGGAAGGCAGTGACTGGATCTTCTGAAGAGGTGTCAGTAGCTGGGAGAAGCTTTTAGCTTTGCACTGGAGGGAAGAATGGCAGGTTAGGTCCAGGAAGAGGGGGAGCAGGTGTGAGCTACATCCATCTTTCAGATGGGGTCACCAGTGCACTGAGGAGTTAAAGAGCAGTGTAATAGGGAGAAAATGCTATTAAAGATGTAGGGGAGCAGCTGGTCCTGTGCCAAACAGGTGTTGGAAGTAAGCCGAGGAATATGATCCCCAGTTGATATACTGGGCTCCAGTACAAGAGGAGCAGGTAGGGTTTGAGGCTCTTCTTAGAACTGCTTGCTTGCCCAAGGAAGAACTCTGGAGAAGAATTGCATTTGTAGCTAATGGTTCACCTCTGCATTGTTTTGAGAGAAGCATTGATGCTTGCTCAGAAAGGATGCTGAGGTATTTTGTTCAGGAACTGAATGTTCTTTATACTCTCTTGCTTATGAAATAAGCTCTGGCTGATAGATTTTGTCTGCTTGGTTTCTTTGGGTTTCTTTTTTGGGGGGGTGGGGTGGTGGTTGTAGTGGGAATGTTGTGGGTTTTTTGTTTGTCCTGTTCTGTTGTGGTAACAGTGGCATTTGTTGTCCTAGGCTGGAAGCAAGATCAGCCCCTGTGAACATGAAAAAATTCTAATCTGGTGATATGGAAGGATAAAAGGAGTTGTGGGAAAATGAATATGGTCCATTTTTCTATCGATTAAATCAGCAACAACTTGTGCAAAGAGAACTGGTGGAAGGGTGTGATGTTAGAGGCAGGAACCAAACTGTGATGAGGGGATGGTGTTTCTGGAGGAGGACAGAACACTTGTGATAAGGAAGACCATCCTTCCTATAGGATTTCTCTCAGAGATGAGCTATAGTATCAATCCAGGTGACAGGTGTTGATGAACTAGTAGGAGAAGTTGTAATGGATGAAAATGGAAATAAAACATAGACGAGTATATGGAATTGTGAGAAATAGCACTGTGCTAATAGATAAGAGAAGGTGAAGCCAAGAAGGAAGGGCCAAAGTATAACAAATCCTTGCAAACCATATCTCACTGGATGGAGTATCTTGGGAAAAGCTTAGGAAGCTGGTGACCAAAGAACAGCTATACATTAAATGAGGAATTGGAGGTGAACTGTTTGCAAAAAACATCCTAATTCAAGACCCTTCTTTTGAATGGAAGCAAAAAGGGCTGTATTCATTGTATGAAGTTGTGACGACAATAGAACATATAACTGAGGGATGGAATGGTTCCTTGAGCAGAAAATGGAATTACTTTGGATGAATGTGACAAATTGAGAAAACAGAGGAAGAAAAGTCTGGATTCAGAAGGCTGATGGAAAATAGCTAGATGAAGTTCAGTTAATGACATGGCAGAGAAGAGACTGTACAGGGTCACATGAGAATGATAGTGGAAACTGCAAGCAGCAAAAATACAGCAGGGACTACCCACCTCCTTAAGTCTGTTCTCCTCCCTTTCTTGGGTTTGATCAAAGATGAGAAGGATGAGAAAAATTAGATACTGTACTGGATTGTCAGCCCAGGGTATATTTGCCTTTGTAAATCTATCTGCAGTGCTTGAGAAGAGAAGCCTTGAGTTTGATTAAGCATCCCTTTCTTGACTTATTTTCAAATACAGTGATTGTCTTTCCAAAGTGGGTGGGGTTTTGGCATAATTTGGGATCACTTTGAACTTTAACTGCAAACAAAACAATGTCTGGTTTCCACGGACCTCACAATTCATAGGATAGTTTTACTTATTCTTAAGTTTTTCCTGTGCACTTTTGAATCATAAACAGGACAGATATTTTCTCTTTGTCTCTCTGAAACCATTCTCTTGTGATTGTTTGGGGAATAAAATAAGAATCTAGATGCTAGCTGTGAGATAAAGAGTATCTGTGGTGACACGTAAGAGAGTCCTAGTGTTGAGAACACATACACTGGTATGTTATACTCAGCTTCCTTTGAAACTGAAGTAAACAAATAAGATCATGCAGTGAATTAGAATTCGTTTTGCAAGAATACCCATATAACCATTCCATAAACCAACTTAACAATGCAAAAAAGATGCAGAGAATGATAACAGCCAGCGCTCCCTTGTCCTTCTCTTACCCAATTTCTCTTGAGATGAAATCTGATTTAATAAAATAGTATCTGCAAATACATAACTGCTCAACAACAGCTCTTCCTCTGAGCAAATACTCTGCTGTTGATGTATGTGGTGCCAGCCTAAGTGTTCTTAAACTTTTCATCATATCCTCACAGGAAGGTTGTTCATATTTGTCAAATGAAACCAATTTGAAAATTGTTGTAGTCTAATTAATTTGAATTCTTAGTGTAGACAAACTCTGTTTTCATGCAGTGACATGTCTGCACCATACTCTGTCACAATGCTGTGAGAGTGGTGAATACAAATACATGTAAGCATAAAATTAATGTCACACCAAATCAACTACAAGGTAAATGAATGAATCAGGTAACATGATTCCTTTTGAAGGTCAGACAAAATACAGACTACTTCTGTGGATTCTGATACCAGTTTAAGGGACAACTGTTAGGTAGTATGAGCATAGTAGCCTGCAAAGGAAAACTTGCTTGTTACTTGAACTTAGAGTAGGGAAAACCTGACTGTCTTTGTCAGGAGTTCTGAGATAATCCTGGGTCTTAAAGTCATACCCGAATTTCTCTGTCTTCATAGTCTGTTAAACTACTTGGTAGCATCTAAATCTGGCATTAGAAGCAAGCAAAGTTGACAGTTGCCCAAGAGTAGACAGACACGAGTGGGAAAATGATGTCCTGACAAAGGACTTGAGGTGGAAATAACACACCAAGTAGTTTTCTACTTCCCTCTTCTCCCCAGGTCAGCAGTGCCATGTATATGTATTTTGGAGGCAATGGGGAGCAGAACAAAAATAAGATGAATTCTGCAGGCATTTATGTATTCAAAGAGCTGAACTAGACTGTGGCCTCCTATTCTGTGATAAGAGAGCTCACTTAGCTCTAGTACCATGAACTTCTCCAAGGAGTCGTGTCTGTCAGAGCCCTTTTGCCACCACTGTTCAGTTGAATTTTGACTTCCCCAAAGGCAAGAGCAAAGCGTGCCATTCTGCTTCATCCTCAGAGCAAGCATGATTCAACTTTGTCTAGACTGCTGAGAAGTGCTGAGCATGCAGATCCAGCCCTCTGTGATTGGTACAGTGGGGCTGACAGAGAAAAGTCAAATCTCTGGCTACATAGAAGAAGGAAACAGAAACTTTTGGACTTGCAACAGTGGACTTCAGCACCATTGCTTTGGTGTAATAGATTACAGACCCAAGCTGGCAGAAAATCCATTACAACCTTAGTTAGCAGAGCTTAGAGGAAATAAACCATGCTTTGAGAGCCATTGCATTGGAGAATGTTTGCAATACCTTAGTCTGCATGTTTCAAAAGACAGTCAAAGCATTTAAATGAAATATTTGTTTTCTGAAGATATTCAGGATCAAAAAGAAGTCATGAAGCAGTAAAATATCTTCATAAACAAAATATTCCTAGCAGATATGCAATGTAATATAAAAAACATATCACGCTGTGTGACACAGGTTTTCAATAGCTGACCACCTTCAGAAATTTAGCATTCTTTTTGCAACAAAAAGGATCCCTTTCAACACAAACAGATTTTAGGACAATGTAAACAAATTTCATGACAGCAATAGATCAGGAATAGAGGCAATTTCTTCTGGTCCTCTGAGAATGTTATAACAGTGTGCCCAGGATTAGAAAGTTCATGTCTTTGGAAGTGGTCCATGTTTCATTTTATCTACCAGTAGTTGATCACTGCCATCCATTGATAAACCTGTGCCACCTTAATGCAGAGTGGATCAGGAGAGTCAGGTATCCCATGGTAGCTGAGCTCTGCTAGACTACAGAGTGGTGTGGCCACCCCACCCTTTTCACTCCTTTTCTGGAGCTGAAGACAGAAGAATTTGAAAAATCTACACACTGGATTTCATGACCTGGATGGAGTATAGGATATATATGTAAAAGATCCATGGATTCTGTTGATTCTGTAACAAGAGAAAATGGCTTATAGATAAAACATATAGCCAAATAAGAACTGTGCTGGAGGGGTTCCATCAAGAAGTCTCCTCAAAACCTGTAAGACAATTCTCTGAGATCGCAGAGTAGGTAAGAGTACCCTGCCTGGGTAGCCGGAGGAGAAGCACTGAGGCGCTTCAGGTTTTGGAAGCATAACTTGCTCCTCATCCAGCTCTTTTAGAGCTGTCTTGTCCTTCCTGCAGACTCTCTTCTTCCTGATGGTTGAGGGGACAAGGTGAGATCCAAGAGCTGACAGCTGTAAACAGCTTCTGTCAGCCAAGGTTGTCAGACTTTGACTGCCATGGCTTGACAAGCAGATGCTCAGTTGCTGTGAAGTAACTACATTTGGGGTTGTAATGGACTCTCTTCAGTACTCAAAGCCATGAGGGCCTGCGTGATCACTTCCATATTTCTGTAGTAGCTGCAAGTGATCCAAGAGACAGCTGGGTAAAACTGTAGTTATGAAATTGCCCATGAGTTGCTAAGTACAGACTGGCACAGACAAAATGCTACAATGTAATGCATAAATATCTCTCAGTCATGTTTAAGCTTTGGTGAGTAAAACTGCCATGTTCCCTACCAATTTTAAAAGCCTCCAAGCTTGGAACAAGAATTACTTAAAGACAAACGGTCTTTCCATGTTAAATTTGAAATTATTTGCTTTATACTTGCTGGTCTAAAAGCTGTATTTTGGTCATGTAAGTTACACTAAGAAATCTTTCGATTAAGTAAATTTTCTAGAACAAGCGGGTATAAGAACACTTGTGAGGAACTGGGGAAAGAGTGGCTTACTTGAAATTCAGACTTAGGATTCAGTTCAAATTGTTGGTGGTTCTGTGGGAGGGAGAAAGGGAAAGGGTGTGTGTGAGACAGGCTTGATCAGATTTGTATTCAAATCAGATAACAGCCCTGGTGGCAGCGCCCTGTGTCAGTGAATGTGGCTTTCCACGGGCTATGGGGAAGGCATGCACACCGGTTCAGTGTGGTTCAGGCAGACTAAAGCTGCTGTGGCAGGAACAGCAGAGCACAGAGCAGCTGAGGACAGACGGCTGCATTTTCATCCAGTGCACTGGAGCAGTTGACATGGAGTCCATGACATCCATGCTCTGATGCCAGTGTGACAGAGGTGACCAGAGCTAGCCCAAAACCTGCCAGCACAGTGTTAACTTCTCACAATTTCTCAGAGAAATTTGCATTAGCAAACTTGAGGCTTCTACCATCTGATATGAGATAATTTTTAATTGAATAGCAGAAGTTGTGAAACTCAGTTTATTGTTGTGAAACCACTACAATATCTATACAGTCTAATATCTAGGGTGGTGACAAGCTGGTCTTACGAAAAACTTTTGAATACTCTGTATGGAAACAAATATGGGATCAGTGCAGAGCAAGTGTCCTTGCAACTGCTGGGGCTGCTTCTCCAGACTTGCTGGGCACAAAGGGCAGATACCCAGCTACATGCAGGCCTGGGTAGGAATGGAGGGCTCTCCTTGCATGACCCAGGAACCAAGATGGCTAAATATTCTTCAGGAAGTGTTTTACAGCTGTGCAGGCTCTTCTTTTTAATTGCTTGTGATTTCCAGGATTAGACTCTGGATTGTGTTCTTGCTGACTTCAGTGAGAACATGACCACAGTAATTCACCAAGAGCAGCAGCCCTGGAGAGCTCCCTGTGCTACAGCCACAGGAGCAGTAGAGTTCTACATGTCACCTGGACTTTAAATAAGTATCTGTGCTGCACTGACTGTATAGAAACCTACCTATCAGATAAAAGTATATGATCATTTAAAGACTGCAGTGCAGGCAGGCAGAGGAAAAAGCAGGTAGAGCCTCTTTTTTACACCTGTACTCTCTCTTTAGGAGGCAGGAGGTTTAAATTACATCTAATACTGGCAAATAACTTATTTTAAATGGCAGTAATCTCTGTGACCTGTAGTATGTGAAACAAGCATAGCTCACTCAAATGGCAAAGTATAATTTTGAATTAAATATTGAGCAATTTTATAAAAAATAAAGTCCAAGAGCATGTAAGAGGTGTGGAGTGTATGTGGTGCGTAGAGTGCACTTGTATGCATGGACATTCCTATGCTGGGGATGGAGAGGACAGCAAGGAGCAGGGAGGGGTAGGCTTGATTGGATGTGAATAATGGGCTTGATTTCCAGGCTTTTCAACATGAAGCCTCTTCCAGACTGAAAACTTTCCTGTTCTTCCTGTCTTAAAGCAGATTTCATGGCAAAACAATTCCAAGACTTTGGCTGTCATCCAAACATACTTGGAGCTGTAGTATTTTAACTGATCAGCAGGCTCCTTTAATTTTTTCTGTCATGCTGCCAAGTTCTTGCTATATAAAGATAATCCCCAGTTCAGCTTTACCATCTGAAATTACTTACTAATTAGGAAGCAGTGTTGTAAGAAAAGTAGTGTTTGGTCTTAATGAATCTGAGATATTACAGAAACACAATTCTGACTTTCTTAGATATTTCAATATATGTATGTATGACTCTTAATAGGAGTTTAACAAATTGATAATAAGTTTGCCTAAAAATAGTCGGTGACTGATACTTACATAAATTTCTGTAGGCAGTGGGTAGGGAGACTCTTCCTCGTATTTTAAAAAAGTCTTGTTTATTAAATCATAGATTATACACATTCATTGTAGGCAATGCTATTGTGGGTTTGTGGAAAGAAAAGTCATCTGATGACAAACTATGTGAAATGAAGTTGCAAAGTGTACTGTCACTACTTAATTTTTTAATTCAAACTGCATGAGTCTTGAATTGCTTTCTGTTTAAGGGCAAGTTCCTGAAGTTTTTATTCATAAAAAGTAACCTGATTGCAGGCCACAGGATTGCTCCTCATGAACTATGTTACCTGCAAGGGCATGATGCACATATCCTGAAATTACAGCAGATTAGTTGGATGGTAATGTATTGGAGAGTAAATTTTGAAGTTATACAGGCCTTCTTATTTGTTTTGGGTTTCATTAAGCTCAGTTCCCTTATTCTTCATCATTCAAAGCCAGGGAGGAGACAGCATGGTGAGCACAGCCTGGCAGGGCGCGGTGCTGGGGCTGTGCCTCTGGACTGTACGAGCCTGGACCACCCTGACAGCCTGACAGCCCTGTTAGATGCTTGTAGGGAAAACATGAGCTTTCCAATCTTTTTCTTTTTTCTTTTTTTTTTTTTTTTTTTTTTTGATGGGTGTTGGTGGGAGGGGAGCTCATGTCACTAGAACAAACAATAGTATAAAAGGATTTGAAATCACTTGATGCATGCCTTATTCTGGGTGTGGATTTTACCCCCTCCTCTAACTACACTGTTCAGAATCTCAGTGAGCTTTTGTGTCTGTTTTGCTCACTGGTTATTTTGCAAGGCCTTGGGCTTTGGTTGTCAATGCATGTTGCAGAAAGCAACAATAATTGAGCAATTGCAGTGATCTTTATTACAGGCATCTACATTTTGACAACTACTTGATTGTTTAAGTCCCTACACAGTTTCTGTCCTTTTCAATGACTGGCTATGGGGAGACTACAGTGCCTTCAATAGGTTGTATTTTTTGCAAAGCAGTAAAATTGAATTATGTTCATGTCCAAAATTCCTCTGGGTATCTTTTTTACAGTCCTAGGAAGATTGTGTGC
>VZUA01002673.1:5733-22810 GCA_013401035.1 Horornis vulcanius | reverse complement strand
TTTTTTTTTTTTTCCTTTTTATTCCGCTCTGTCATCTGGCTGTAACTGTGTCACATTCAAAAGAGGACTGCTGGCCTTCCAGTAACAGCAAGGTTCCCACTGTGCATACTTAACAGGGTGACATTTCAGTGCTTACTTTTTAGCAGTGTTGTTACTTCTCAGATTTTTGTAAACAGTGAATATCAAGCATGAGGAAATGCCAACAGTGGCATTGTAGTAACTTGGGAATTTTTACCACCTCCAAAGAATAGAGATTTTCAGTTCATGATCTTCTTTTTATTCATTAGAAAGTTTCTATGTTTTTAGAAAAATAATACTTCTGTTCAAACTGAACATGACTCCTATTCTGCTAGTGAGAAAACTGGCTCAGGAAGGATCACTGTGTATATAAACCAAGTTTACTTTTACTTACTTTTACTTCACATGCTGTGGGCTGTGTTTGGCTTCCTTCCCATTTTTTTGCCCATCCTCCACCTTTGTTTTTCAGGTAAATCTCAAATCTGACACATTTTTCCCAGGATCCTGTTCCACTGATAATCTCTGCTGTTCCTACAATGTGCAGCCCAATAAAGTCTCAGGCCTGTTCCTGCTGTTAAGGAATCCTCAACAAAGTAGTTGAACAAATGTTCAGGGAATGCCATGTAAGATCTGGAGAACCTCTTATCATTCCAGTGATACTTGAGTTCTAACCCAAATCTTGCATCTGTGAGTCCTTTTACTACTGTTTTTTCTTGGCTTTATAGACTCTCTACTACATCTTATTGCAGCACTCTGTTGCTTTAAGTGGATCACTAAAAGAAAATCATGCTGCTTATTTAACTCCGACTCCTTTTAATATTTACTCTCCCTCAAATTCCAGAAACTCTTCATGCTGACCAAGAGATTTGTCCATATGGATCAGTGTAGGGATGGAGGCTTTATCCTGGAAACAGACTAATTTGAACAAGTTTCCCATATAGCTCAAGGTATTTAAAGGACCTTAAATTCCTTAAAAAACAAATCAGCACAAGTGACATCTCTGCATCTACCATAAAAGTAGTTTATGGAAGGACAAAAGTACATGCCAATTCTGAAAGTCCAGATTTCCATTCATCAGTTTGAAGAAATAATATTTCTTGGAGTTTAGTGCTATTATCCAGGAGGTTTATAGTCACAAGGGGTAATCTGAGTAGGAACTTCAAAATTTGCATCTCATCACTCAATTTTCATCACTTCTGGAGAGTTTTTCTGTATTTATGCCTTTGCATCTAACAGATCCTAACACTAGCTCTTATTTTTACAACTTGAAGGAGTCCCTGATCTTTTCTTCCCCAGAAGTGTGTATGCAGAAAGCAGAAAAAAGAGTTTCCCCCCTCCTCAGATAAACTGTGACCCAATTTGGTCTGATCTTGGGAAGGGCAAGTGCTGCCAAAAGCTGCTGGGGAGCTTCAAGAGGAAGAGGACACAGAAAGAGCTTTGTGTGATGGTCAAAGCTTAGGCACTTATTAGCTCAGTATTGATGACATTAGCCGCTCTATATTCAGCCTCAGCCTCATTTCTTTGGATGTTTTATTGTTATGGAAGGTTTTTTTTAATGGAGAAAGATATGATTAAACATCAGCTTCAACATATAATTATGCTTAAAGTAACCAAAAATGCCCAGAGCATAAATTTCTTCTACCACAGCTTTTGTCTGAGCAGGGATATTGTAGACCTTCTTCTTAACAGTTAGAAGAATGAATCTCTTCTTGTTTCCTTTTGTTATGATTATCATACAGAGGTGAATGAGCATGTTCTGTGTTCTGACTCCAGATATACTGAGGGAATTCTGGGAGGTTACCAAGGGCACAAAGCATCAAAAACAATTCTAGAAATAAGATGGAAATAATTCGTTCTCGATGCTTATTTATTTCTCTACTTACTGAAGTAGGGAAAACCCAGGGGTTAAGTTCATGATGTTGCTGTGCTAGCTTTGATGCTGTCAACAGTGTGATTCAAGTTGGTGTTACTGCATAATTTCTGAGGATATCTGCAAGAAGAGAAATTCAGGAATTTGCCAAGCTGTGAGCAAGAAGAGCCTAAAAAATGAGTGCTATGGTTGGAAGAGGAAGAACTAGTTTTTATTGACTCTTATTGCAATCATCTTAAATACTGAATACATTCTATACAATTAAAAAGCTCAGAACTGACAATTACAAAGTAAACTAGAGTACTGACATTCTGCTTTGAAAAATGTTTTATCACTTTTTATGTTCTTTAAGAAAAATACTTGATATTGAGAAATGTGTAAAAGAGAACATACATAGAATGGGTGGGGTTTTCTCTTTTTTTTTTTTTTTTTTTTAAGCTACTACTCAAAAAGTGACTTTAGCACTAAATGGAGTTATGAAAACTTCAGCTGCAGCAGTTCCATCCTGAGTGGAGCAGCACAGCCAAATCTGGTGAACGAGTGTGTTGCCAGGGCACTTAATAACCAGGGCAGACATGGCAAGACTCCCTATTTTTCTGGATGAAATAAACCATAGCAGTACTTTTGAGTTATTGCGTTGTCACCAGGGGCCCTTACCAAACTGTGTTGATATGGGATTTTATCTTTTGCCACCTTTCCCTGAATTACATCAGAGAAGTTTTGCAACTAATATCTGACCTGTTTAATTTAAAATAGCAGTAAAGATCTTTGGGTTTTTTAGGTTTATTCTCTAACAAGTACACAGTAGAGTAACAGTGAACAAACACATACTTTCATCTTGCCACTTTTCATTGGAGTCTTAGTAGTAGGCATAGAGGGAGAAACATTTTGCGGGTTAGCTCTTATTCTTGATATTCATTTTGCTGTGTGGGCAAATCAGTGCGCTTCTCTTTGCCCTTCTTTCTCAATCTGTGAAATGGAGATACTTCTGCTCTGAGATTTGAGATGGCTGGGCAGTGCTATTGTGGTCTAAATCCCAGAACAGTTTCAGAAACCTGAAGGAATCAGCATCACTGTGACTTAGTTGGGAACAGTCCTGGTTTGGTCTAGGTATGTGTCAGCAGAAAAATTGACCTCAGGAGGTTACGACTGAAACTGTGACTTTTCTACTAGTGCTGATAATGCTGTGAAATGCAAGGAAAGATCTGCACTGTTGAAGGAGACGTGCTTTTGGTATGATCAAAGATGTAAATGTCTTGTGGTTGCTTCTGTGGTAGCTGTAAGTCTGGAAGGAAATTAGGAAATGCGGTTGTGAAAGAAAAAAATATGTTGACCAGAGCACTAGGAGACGGTTACTCTCTCTCCTATAGGATAACAGGAATTGACTGTTTTCTTCTATGATTGGAAATAAGATATATTCTATTCCAAAGAGACTTTTTGAAGGGCTGGCTCTGTTAGTTATAGCAACCTCTCCTCAGTCACAGTCCATCTTGCCCTCTGGGCAGCCCAGTAAAGTGTCCATGGTTTGTTTATAGTCTCACCACCTCCTATTTAAGGCTTGGAGGATATGCTCAGAGGAAAAATAGCAGACTGTACCTGCACTGTGGGAAATTGTCTTTCTGCCACACTGGAGGCCGTTAACCCCTTGAACTATTGCTCTTGTTCCTCTCTGCTTTGAAGGGAACAGAATGACTCCAGGTTATAATGCCAATTGTATTTTGTTGTTTGGTTGGGTTTTGTTTTTTTTTTTAAATTGCCTTAGCAGCAGAAAAAGATCACCCAAATTCTCTACCGAGGAGATTTAATGTACTGTTAGGGGTCTTGTCTAATTTGACATGTTACCTGAAAAGTAAAATCCCAGAAAACACTAATTGGAGGGGCAGGAGACTGGCGTCCTCACAAGTCCTCGTTTCTGGCTCTCCATTCTCCATGCAGGCCCTGCAATGACTTTGTGCCAGAGCTTTTGCTGCATTGCTGCTGGTTGATGTAACTGGTATACTCATTTCTCTCTGAGTGGTGTTTGGGGTTGGAAGGAGTCATCAGAGAACTGATGCATACAAAGAGTAAAATCGTAATGGAAAATGGTCACCTTTCAATTTTACGCCATTAGGATTTGCAGGATCCCATTAATCACAGTTGTCTGGCTGCTCAGCCCCCAGGAAGTTTCTTAACATACCAGAAACTTGTGCTGACACAAAATGGGTCAGGACTTCCTCTTCTCTCTGACTGCATCACATGTATAAGAGGCTGATGATCCGTTGCACCATGCAGTGGAAGCAGGTGGCTTTCCTGGAAGTGGCTGTTGCAGATCTGCCTCTGGAAGTTAGTCCCAGAGACACTCCTGTGTTGCACCTCTGTGCAGATCTAGAGTGGAAAGGGAACCAAGGGTCTTTTTTTGGGGGGTGTTACTACTCTCCTCTCTATGTTTGGGCTTCTGCTTAGAGCAGGGGAAAAGAGTGTGATGCCAAGTTTGTGGGTTGTCTTCTTGAAGCTGGGGAGTGTTGACCATGCTGATACTGTGCCTGTAAGGAGAGTTGGGTGTGGGAAGGAAGGCTGGGGTATGTGCTGAGGTGAGCTGACTGCTATTTCTTAGGGAGAGCAAGCAAGAAAACTACTGCCAGGAGAGAGAAAGTGTATGCCTTGGGCTAAACAACAAGGAAGAGGGAATACTTACCAAAATAGGAGACTGGAACAGAGAGCTTTTGCTGTAGAAACAATATTTGTGATCACTGATCAATCATTGCACCTTGAAGGAAGGGAGCAAAAAGCTCTCTGTTGACAAAGAGCTGGATTGAAAAAATGTGTGCAGGCTCCACAGTCAAGTGGTTTGTGCTCACAGGCATGGTGGGGCTCAGGGGAAAGCCAGAATATTTCTCTGCTGCTATCTGACCATTGGCCAAGCTATATATTTAGAACAAATAATTTTTAAGTCAGCACCAAGTTTTTATAGCCTAGATTTATGCAAAGGTCAAGTACTACCCTATCTCCTAGATTTCTGATTTCTGCATCGAGTGTAATTTCTTCTTCTGTTTCAAAATGATGATCAATACTTTAAGAGTCTGTGCAATTGTCTTTCAGATGTGTCCAAACTTTTCTGACCTTACTGTAGCACATGGGTGTCTTTTGCTTCTTACTCTGTTTGTCCTTCCCTGATGATATTGGAAGCTTTCTCCCTTCCTCCCCCACTCATGTAAATTAGCTGTGCTTATCAGAGTGCTTGAAGCATAGGCAGGGTGGTTTGGGCTCAGGATTGCAGTAGCACCACTTAATCCAGTCAGACCTCTGATTCCCCCCACCTTGCACCACAAGAGCTCTCTGAAGCAAAAGCAGTTCCTCCTTAAAGGCAGCTGCAGTATTACGATATCTTTGTGTCAACAGAGGACAGCTCAGGACTTCTTGTTTCTTTAACACATCCTTGAACAAATATGCCAGTGCATGTATAAACCTGAATAAACACTATTTTTCTTGGGCTTTCATAGGGAGCGTGGATGAATGTGTGGCTCAAGCACTCTCTGTATCAGACTGTTCTGGCATAAAGTGCTTCCCAGCAGCATGGCCGTAAAGCAGCAAAGCTATAAAACATCACTGCAGTGAGAGGTGGTAAGTTCGTAACTCAGCTGCTCCATCCTTTCTGAAGATGTGTCGGTGCTATAACTGAAACTTCCAGTGCTAAATTCCTCTCTCCAGACAGGAAAAGCAGGGAATAGCCCATGTGGAAACAAATTAACCCTGAGAACTTTTCCCTTCCCAATTCATTAACATATAAAATCCTTGAACTGACCCTAGTGTAGATTTTAACCCAGAAGTGAGGACAGGTACCAAGGGATTAGTGGACTTTTACCACTATTGTTGGATTAATGTGGAAAGGGATTTGGTTTTGATGGCAGTGACCTTTAGTGCAGAAATGGGAGAAAGCTGCTTTTGCATATAATGGTGTGGAGTCATGGGCTGGTAGAGTTCCTAGTACCATGTGCACCTGTGTTAAGAAGAAAGGAAGCAAGAAGTATGTACTTATCAGAAAGTATGCAGTTAGAAACAGAAAATAATTTCCAGCCCATCCATCATTTTTAAATTACTTTGTAAGCTTCACAAGTTCCCAAATCTGCCGTCTGTAGACACCACACCTGTGCAGTGTGGATGTGAGTGGGAAGTCATACTAATGAAGAATTAGCAATCCACACTGAATAAGAGGATGAAGTTAATCTAGGGGAACAGGAGCTATTTGAATACCTTCTTTCAAGATATTACTGCAGCTAACATTTTGTTTCAGTAATCAAGGAGTTTTTGCTCCTAGCTGAGCTCATCAGAAGGTAAGAGACAGACTGCTATGTACTATGTGAGATGGTAAGTCAGAGATGTGCTTACTACCTATGGAGACCAATGGTTTGCCTAGAGATGTCTTCATTGTTCTGCTCCTCTTCGGTTGTGGCCTGACCAATTGTGTGTGGTGGGCTATGTCACAGATCTTAAAACATTTCCTTCCATTACTTTGTGGGTATTCTCTCTGTTTTCATGTGTTTGCAGTGCCGTGTCCCTCAAGGGGTAATGATCAAGCAGTCTGCCACTGTTGAAGTTCCACAACTTGCTGAAAAATTAGTCTTGCTTTTTATTTTAGCCATCTCACCTAAGCCTCAAGTGCCCTTCTTCTTGTGCACTGGAAATTTTTGGCTTGTTTTGTTTTAAGTGATAAAGCCTTCATAAGAAAATCCAGGCTTGCATTTTGACCTACCATGGAAAGGAGGTCCTAAATAACTTTTAAGATTGTTAATGGTTTGCTTAAATATAACACTACCAGATCAGCCCTTCTTATCAGTCAGAAGTTTCTGGGACCATCTGTGTTCAGGTCCAGCCTAGCACTGTATTGCCCGCTCCTGTCTTGTTGAGGGCTTATTACTGATGCCTGTAAATAGCTCGGATGGTAAAAGACTGTAGAAGTTTGAGATATGGATATCAATATTGTACTCAAAATTCATCAATCAACCTATCTGTAGATGCTTTGTACTAGTTATCTCCTAATGAGAACAGAATTGCAACTCCTGGAAAATGGTAGGGGACTTGAAAAGAAATAAGGAAGCTTGCCAGCAATCCTCATGGGTCCAGGGTTGTTGAGCCTTGCACTGTGTAGTAGAAGTTGATGCTGTTTTTGGATGTGCAAATGAACATGACGTTTCACTGGAGATATGAGGAACACAAGGGAGCAAAATAAAAATATTCAGGTAAGCTACTATTACAGCACTTCCACCAAAATAACAGACACTTAGTCTTACAACAGGTGATGGGTGCAAGCTGCCCAGTGCACTTGTGCGTGTATGAGGTTTCAAAATTAAGTTGCTGTGTAAGTGAAGCTGGATAGGGGGCTGGAGAAGAGTTGCCTGTTACAGCAAAGGCTCAGTGTGATTTCATGTCTTTGGAAGCCTGGAGGTGATTAAGCTTGCTTTGGGCTCAGCTCATTACACAGAAGAGAGGATTGCTAGAAAGAACAATTATTGATCTTAATTTCTTCTAGAACTTAAAGATTAAAGGAGAAGTTTAGTCTATATTCACATAAATGAAGCTTGCAAACTTTTTAAGGAGAAAACAGTATGTGTTCTTAAAGGAATTGTGGAGGAGTCAAATGCATTGACACACAGTATCTGGCATTTGACTGCTCCTGAAGTCGCTGCAAAGTGTGGGATGCTGCAGAGGGCAGGCAGCATTGGAAGAATTCTCTGGAATTAGAAACACTTCTGCTTTTCCCTTCCTGCAGGACAGTAGGGTAACCAAATTCTCATCTTCAGGCCCTCTTAGGCCTGTGCAGTGGCACAGGCTTGAAACTTAAAGTGTTCCTTTTGTTGCTGCCGTTGTTCCCTTGAAAATGATCCGCACTGAGTTTTGTGCAGCCTCCTATGAGGAGTCTTGGATCTTCTGTTATGGAAGGGAGTAAGGCTAAAGCACAGATTGGGGCACAGGGACTGTATGAAGAGCTGCACCACGCTGTTTTCTGCTGTAACAATGAGATGAATGTCCACTGAAGGCTGAGCCTCTCTAACTCCTAGTGACTGCCGAGAGGGAGCTGCATTTGTTGCACTTCTCAGGTTCTGTTTGCTCTATGCAACCATGATGGATAATGAGCTATTCAAAGCCATTTGGATTCATTTGTCTAAGTAAAGTGTCAGCTCCAGGGTAATCCTGTGAATTATTTAATCATCTTGTAGCCCTGAGAGCACAAGTGTGGAGATGTCTCTTAATCATTTGGGTGGTGTTTACTCAGTTTACACCTATGCTTTCATTATTTTGCTGTACTGTGTGAAGATGCACATGAGCTGCCTGCAGGGCCTGGGTGAGCTGAAGGGAAAGGTTTTGGAAGCCTTCACTGCACTGGGGTTTTACACCCAAGGCATGGGGTGGAGGCTTCATCATGAGAATAATGATTTTCCATAGCTTGAGAAAAGCTTCTTGTTTTCTTTCCTTGCAGCCGTGCTTAATCCACCAGCTACTCATGAAGGTTTTAATTCCTGATTTATTTGTTTCACAGTCATGCTCCTGAAAGCCAAATTTGGGCTGATTCCCAGTCTAGATGTGACAGTAGCTTTCTGCAGAGAGAGAAGCAGAGTGTATGCATGGTTCTCTGTAACATAATGATGCTGGTTTCAGAAGTCCTTGCTGGCTTGCTCTTTTTGCACAGCCTGGGATTTGGATTACCTAACAAGAGTATGTGTCAGCTCAACCCTGTTAGTGGTTACATACCAGGGTCCCTGACAGGAACCTCAGATAAATGTTGCTTTAAACACTGCATCTTTCAACTTGGTCCATAATCTACCAATGTGGTACTCAGCCTGTGTAAAACTGTTCATTTCTAATCCTTTAAAATAGTATTTGATGCTTAGAGTGACCTGGTCCTGGTGTGGGACTTGTGGAATAACTGCGCTGGGGTAGCAGTGTAGTGGAGGAAAGGAAAAATGAGATCATAGTGTGACACCAGCATGCAGACTGTTAATCCAGAGATCTGCAACTGAACAAAAAAGGAAGTAATGATTAAGGTATTAAAACAAATTTTCATCAAGTAACAGGCTTTCTTGCCCTGATGATTTCTTCTTCCTAACCACGATTCAAAGATTTTGCTGTTGCTATTGATTTTAGCTTGAAAGCATTGTCAGCATTATCAGGACAATTAGTCTCCTGAAATTTATGATACATATACCATTCTATGCCTGGTGCTTTAGTTAGTGAATACTTACTACATCCTGTACTTATTTGCAAGCCCATTCTCTCAAGGTAAGATGCCAATTGCATGCTTGTCCATTGGGCAGAGATCTTCTGATTAGTCATCTCTCCAAAATCTCTTTGAACTTCACTCACACTAGGTATTTGCAGATGCTGTACATAAAAAATGAGAATATTTTCCACTTTGTCCCTTGACAAATGTAAATATTGGCTGAACAATTATTTTTCTTTTCACTTAACCCAAGTATTCTTGTAGCTTGTGAAATTTGTAGCAAGTCCAATATCACTATATACATGTAGTTTTCTGAATAAGCCTACTTCAACTGTATGCACACAAACTGTGTATGAATAAAACAGATAAAAGAAACTGAAAGTCTACAAGATCACATCATGTTGAAAATGAATGTTTCATAACCATCCTGAAACAAAGCATATGAGTTCTGGACTTTTTCTAATACTTGCAAACAGGAAAGAGAATAATTTATCCTGACTAATGTCCCCAGGCAAGTGCTTTTCTATGACCAAACGGACTAAAATAAAAGCTTTTTTTTTTTTTTGCTTTTTTTTTTTTTTGCTTGCTTTGGAAAAGAATGAATTTTTCTGCATGGAAGGAAGCAGGACAGAAACGGGTCTCCTGGGGAACAAAGGGGAATTTATCAGAGGTGAGATCCCTTTGGTTCTTCTGATCACATATTCTCACTCTTGATCCTCTTTCTGCTTAGCAAGCAAAAAAAAAAAAAAAAAAAAACAAAAAAAAAACCAACCAGGTCCTAATACAAGTTTTCTTTAAAAGAACCCTCACACTTTCTCTAACTGAGAAGCTGAAACACTTTTATGCCAGAAGGTTACTGAAAAAGCAAGTGTACACTGAGCTGAGCGAGAATGTCTGAGGAAGAACAAACTCTTTTTACGCTTCTTTTATTAGGGATTTAGGTCTGAATTTCGAGCTGCTGATTTAAAGAGGAAACATTAGGCAACTTGGTAATGACCTTATTTTTACCAGACCATACCATGTGAAAAGCCAGGGGAATCTTGTCCTAGATTTCAGTGGAAGTAGGGCTGAGAGAGTCCCTCAGCATCAATGGTAACTTGTTTCTCTTGGACTGGGAGAAATATGCAAGAATTTTGATGCACAAAAATAATCACATAAATCTTTAAACTGGAGTATTATCTGAAAGACACTAGTAGCTTCTTATTAATGAAAACAGTATTTTTGACCTGCCACTTTGAATTTGTTTCATTTTTTTTATTCTTAAGGATAATGAATGAATTACTTTTACAGTTGTTGTCTCAAAAGACTAAAAAAAAGACATTGCCTCCAAAAAAAGATACCTTGGGTTCTGCTTCTGCAAATTTAGACTGCTCTTTTTCAAACCAGAATCTGTGATTGTGCATCTATGTAACTGCAGTTTGGTGAGGAGGTACATCCATATTTTCATGTCCTGCAGAAAAGGCCCTGCTTGGTGGGAGGGTGCTGCTTTTCTGTCAGCATGCCACATGCCCTATCAGTGGAAAAGCTCAGTAAAAGTTCTTTCTTCAGAAATACTTTTGATACTATGAAGAGTTTATATACTTAAAGATTTTAAATTTTCAGAGACACTTTGGTTAAAGCCATTAGCTTTGGGACTGTAATACTCTTTGGGAATCCTTTGTGGATGCTCAGGGGAATTTTCTACTTTCCGGAGAACTTGCATTGCAAGACACACAAATTCTTAAATTATATATGCATTTAAAATCTGAGTGTACCAAGGGTAAATATAACTGTGGAAAACCAGTGCCATTTTACTATAGACAAAAGCTCACTAAGCAGCAATAGATCTTCTAGGCAGTACACTGTGTATAATTAATATCCTAATCTAAATTCTGCCAAAGCTAGAGGAAAGATTTTCATCAACTCCAGAAGAAGTTAAAGCTGACCACAGTGTTCATGTGCACATGTAATCATGCTAAAGGACTTCAAAAAATTCAGTGCTGTCTTATTAGTTGCTATAATGATAAGGAAGAGACCATTAGTGTACATGGCCTATTTGGACTGGTTGAAAAAAAAGGTTGAAGATGATCTGTGCATTCCTCCTGCTCCCTTTGTATTGCTATTTCACAATTCTATTGAATTAACCTGTCAGAAATGTCCCTGTGGTTTGCTGCCCTATGCTACGTTAGGTGATATGTCAGGAAATATCTGTGTATGTGCTTCAGTTGGGTAGCTTTTCCTGAAGTTTAGAATTATATAGCCTTCATTCTGCATTCTGAAGGATTGCACCACCCAGCTGGACACTGACATACCATCATGGCATTCCAGGCAAGCTCAGACCACCTTCTCATGGGAGGGATAACTCCTTCTGCGTGAGGCAAAGCCACGCCCTCCACTGCTTTCTGGGAATATGATGAAGGTCCTTTCATCCCTGTGAAAGCAAGATCTCTGATAACTCAGCATAGTTTGGGACTGTGGCTGCCCTAGGCTTTATAGTGTCAGCTTTGACAGTTCTTTTTCTGTGCTTAGTGGGGTAGATAACAGTTGAGAGGTAGTTGCATTCAACAAGAGTTTGAAGGAAAAAAGAGAATATTGCATGTATTGAAGGAAACTGAACAAAACTGTACTTTTCAGTTTTTTATCTATTTTTCAGAAAAAAGCTAAAAGCTATTTTCAGCTTCATCACTTACCATCAACGATCCAAGATTAGTCTGTGCTTACTACAAAAGACATGCTACTGGACACACCTGGTGTAATGTTGCTTTCTTTGCTTTCTTTCCAAAGGGGATACAGAATATGGGGATCATGCACCCCGCAGCCTTGTCTGAGGAAGCCACAGGCCAGCTGCAGGCAGAGCAGTGCCATTATGGATGATAAAGCACTTGCCATGGGAGTGAAAATATTATCCCACTTTCTGGAAAGGTTATTAGCTATTGGAAATATTTTTGGTTGGTTGGTTTGGTTGTTTTTTGTTTGTTTTGTTTTTGTTTTTTGTTTGTTTGTTTGGGGTTTTTTTGGGGGTTTTTTTTTGGGGTTTTTTTTGTTGTTGTTGTTGTTGTTGTTAACAGTTAATTTTAAATCTCTATTTTCTCTAATTTGTTACCAGCTAATCTCTAAATTGTTATTGAAATGTTGCTTCTGCTTTATTTTGCCGGTTCAGTTGTGTTAGCCAAAGAGAGCAGAGGGAAGTTTGCATTTGCCCTCTTGGAATGGGAAAGAGCCCATGCAAGCTGCACATTTGCAATTCTTTTAATCTCAAAACCCAAAGTGGAATTATGGAATATGGAACTTTTTACCACATTTGAAATTTGCTAAGGAATTCTGGAGTTTGTGGTCTTACTCTAGGGTACCCTGGGCTGTATCTTACCTTGTAGGCATGCAGTTAACAACCTAAGAACAAAAACAAGTAAGCAAAGGCTTCCTCGTATGGGGTTATGAAATAATTTTCAGCTTGTCATTAACTCTGTCAAGACAAAATGATATCTGTTTCAATCTTCAATGATTTCTGCTAAATCATATGTTTCAACCCTTACTAATTTCATTTAGGGGCATGTTTTAATCTTACTTAAGGTTTTGTTGTTTTGGTTTTTTTTTTTTAAATGTACTCAGTAATTGAAACTAATATCCCTGGGTCATCATTCTCCATAGTCACATCAGGAAATAAAAATTAAAAAAAAAAAAAGAACTTCCCTAAATGTGTGGGAATTTTAAAGTTCTGTCAGCAAATGCTTATGTAATGGAAACTGCTCGTGTAACTACAGAAGTACCTGCGGCCATGCAGGTGAACTGGGAATGTGACGGCAGTTTTCCTCCCCGGGGCAGCTGGAAGGCACAGGCTTCTCCATGACCTTGGGGTGAGCCTTGCCACCTGTTGCCCTTTTTATACAAAAGTAGCCTGTGCCAGCCAGCAAGAGCAGGCACTGACCTCTCTGGGGAGAAGCAAGCAGAGCTCAGGAGGGCAGTGAAGCAGCTTGGCAGAACAGTCTGGTTTGGAGCACGTGAAATGCTTGTGAGTGGGACAAGAGCCCCACGCCTCACACACTGCCAGCACTGCTCCTGCCTGCTGGCACTGCCAGCACCTGCACCTGGTACTGCCATTACCATGGCCAGATACACCAGGCACTGCTGGCTGCTGCTGCAGGGAGCCTGGGTTAAAATTGCTCTTTCAAAATGATTGAGTATATGATTTCCCTTTAAGCATCTTTGTGCTACTAATTAACTTCAAAAAACAAATAATGAATGGAGGATCAAATAGGAAAAGAAACAGTAAAATGTTTATATAACTTGAAGTAAAATAATTGCCTTTAATTTAGCTAATCTAAAGTTTGGCTTGATCAACTTAAATAATTTTTATTTAAAATTAAACTTTAAGTCTGAACTTAAAATCTTTGCTCTCTTCAGCCGTCATATTCATCTGTTAATTTCTTAGCTTCTAACTCGATTTACAGCTCTCCTGCACATATATATGCTGTCTTTGCCTTGTGGAGAAAAAGAGTCATTATCTAAATAGTAACCCAACTGCTGGGCTTTCTGCCTATATATCAGCATTCAGGCTGGTAGTGATTCAAGGCTCAGAAATACATACAAGACCTAGTCAGATAAAATTTGCATTATCACAGAGAGGTTAAATAACCTTGCAGTAGGATCTGTCACTGTTTCATAGAGGAAAACTTGATGCATTAATTTTTGAGACAGATGAAGTTTGCAGATTTTCTCTCTAGTAAATTTTTGTTGCTGCTAGATGTTTCTAGCCAGAGATTTTGAAAAATCAGTTTTCTAAAATACCAATATGTAGGTGTCCATGAATGTTACATAAAAATAAAATTAAGCACTTCAAATAATAATTTTTAGTACCATCAGGTGGTTTGTTACAAGAAGTAGTAGTCAAATATTCCTACAGGCCCATCTCTATATAAAGAAATGGGAATTTCTTTACCAGGATGCATAATAAAAGAGATATTTCCAAAGATAAATAAATGCCTTCTCATCACTCTAGGAGTTTTGCATCTTAAATATAAGAAAGCAAAACAGAGAACAAACTCTGCTCTAGATGGGTGTTACATGAGGCAATGGAGGGTGGCATGGATGGCAGGCCATGGCTGGAAGAAGGAAAGATCAGGGATATGACAAAGTGACAACTTTCCAATAGGTAATTGGAGTGGTAGGTGTTGTAAGTGGGATATGCTGGGGAAGCAGAAGTGATGGCCTGAACAGCTCATGCTGTTCAGGAATGGGATAGGGAAGCTTAATTTCCAAGAACTTCTTAATTTCCAAGAAGCTTAATTTCCAAGAACTTCTAAAACTTTCTTGGGTCTATGCATGAACCTAAAAGTTTCTTGGTGTCCCAGCTCTAAAACTTTCTTGGGTTCATGCTAGGCAGCACTCACCTACAGGGAAACAGTGCCAATACCTGGTACCTATTTAGCTGGTAGACAACTGGATACATGCACTACAGATAACTTGGTTAATGGTGGTTCCTTATAACATAGACATGGCCAAAAAATGCTTATTTTCCTCTTATAATCAATGTTTTACCAAGGAGAGGCATATTTAACCTGTTTTTTATGTCTATTTCCTATAAAGACAAGTTTGCATAGGCAGATTTGCTATTCATAAGCCAGACCTCTTTTTTTACCGTGAAGCAACTCTGAATCACCCCATTGCAGTGGAGGAAGGAGGGTGGAATTGTTTCCACACATTTTCAGAGACAATGCAGGTGATTGATGATGAAGGGCCCTGACAGGTTGTTCAGTTAATCCCTGGATTGGCTTTTATCCCAAATGAAGATGTAGTTTACTGATGTACCTTGCTGTGGAATACTTTTATGGTCTATATGATGATCATATCCTTCAAGCCTTTTATTAAAAGTCTTCCCAGGGCTCTTCTTCACTCACAACTTGTGAATTGGGTCTATCTCTCTCCCTGTCTAAACACTGCTTTGCACTGAAGCAGGAAGGAAGCGTGCAACCTCAGTTTTGTAGGTAAGGAGCATTAAGTAATACCTGAGCCACTCCAGCTGCCAACCTGAGCTCCCTGCACTTGTTCCCACAGAAACTAAGCAGTGGAACCGGGCTGGCCACACATGGGAACTGTAAGTTTTTTCCAGAAGCATGTGCTCTGGTATCTGTGCTTACAGGGGTGGCTCCTGTGGATCCTCTCCATTTGTTTAAGGCAGGCAGCTGATAACTTCCAATGCCTGCTTGTCCATTGTTTTGGTCTGGGATATGCAAGCTTGATTTGTTTGGCATTTGATGGCCTGGGGCAGATGAGATGTGAGGCCAAGCTTTCAAAAGCAGAGCTCTGTTTACACACATGGTTCAGGTGTTGTGACATAAGTGTTACATGAAAATGCAAGTGACAGGATTAATGTACATGTTTCAGTCTGCAAATGTGTTTCGTAAGAAATAAAAGGCTTTTTTGAATGCTAATTTAAAATCAGAGCCTCAAAATCACTATGTACAAGCTCTTTGGCTTTGGGAGAAAGCTTGGTGCTCATTAGTTCTTTCTGTTTTCCGTTTCTGACTCGAGTAGGCACTAGCATTGAATTGGAAGAGCTCAAATAAATCCTTGCAATGGTGGATCATGCTTTTTATCTGACAACTTTGGGAAGGTGAGCACACTCAGATTGAGATAGCCTTGAAAAGGAGACATCTGGCCTGCTCCTGGGGCTGAACTTGGCTTTTGAATCAATTCTCATTAGAAACAGTTGCAAGGAGGTGTGTGTTTGTGAAGAATGTGAGAACATGCTGTGCATGTAGAGGTCATTGCTGGTGAGGGATGTTTAATATACTGTAGTCTGGCACTATCTGGGGTTCTCCTGTTTGGTTTTGTGTTAAACATGTGCCAGTGAACTGTAAATGGTACTGAGTACAACAACTCACTCCTTTTGTCAGCCAGAAAAGACTGTGATTGGGATATGTTTCAGCAGAAGATATGGTATTCTATTTTTTCATACACTTTCTTTCTTAGTTGTAGTCTAAACATAATAAATATTTAACTTCTGAGCTTTCTTGCTCTGATTATTTCTGTGTAATATTTTACTTGACATTCAGTTAAGCAGATGGAACATTATTGTTGGTTCATATATTTCAGCAATATAGCTTTATACATTTCAGCGTCTGTTCTCAAGTAGTTGTTAGAAGAAGAGAACATAAACTTTATCGCTTTTTTTGTGATGCCTTTAACCCTCAAAAAGATTGATATACAGAGGAATAGTAATCAGGGAAAATTTTTACAACAGAAAAAGTGAACAAGTTGGCTTGTTCATATTGCATTGGCATAAACAACCAACAGAACATTCTTGTTATGTTTGTTGTTTCATTTAAATAACTTTAAAATTTGAAAAGCTTTATGTTGATCATTTTGTTGAAATAAGTAGTAAACTTGCTAGTAAACTTGCACACGTGAACAGTTTAGAGGAGAAAAGGGGTGTAAATGTAGCCTGTGAACCAAAATTCAGAGGAAGAAGAAAGACTGGTAAATGAACTGGCACAATTTAGCCTGTTGCAGTTTTAGGCTGACTTTTCCAGTCCTGTGTCATTACATAGGCACCTTGTCATTTGAGGAAATAACATTTTTGTTAGCCTGACATAAGCAAGCTGAATCAGCTATGACCAGATTGTCTTGTTTTTACTGGACAGAATACTGTTTCCATAGGACTCCTCTGTCTCCTTCATATCTTCTGGGATTCAAAAGGACACCTTAATGCTGTGAGGAGGGCAGTTCCTCTGTGCTGAGTATGAACTAAACAGAGACATTTTCCAGTTCATTCAGAAGTTCCTCAGAAGATCCCAAGCCATAAGATACACATTTATCTTATGGGGGCAGGGAGCAAGAGAAGGAGAAATATTTGATAAACAGAGACATTAATAGAAAGTAGAAGGAGTAGTAAACATAGCTGAAAAATCCTTCCTGTGTTTAAAAAAAATGACAAAATCCTCAAAACCCAACAAAGTCATTCCATGCTTAAAAACATGGAATTTCTATTTAAATTTGCTTTCTAGTTTTTTTTTTTT